>VXBB01010676.1:522258-602750 GCA_013399915.1 Illadopsis cleaveri
GAGACAATATGAAGCCTAATTAACTAATCTTTATGTGGACAGCAAAAGCACACCTGGGAAAATATGATTATGTCATTGATTTTTTAGACAAGTTTATTATCCAATGTTGAAAGACAGCAGCACCTACATTCTCCTTTTCTATTAATATTATGCTGTCACCATATTTTTTTCTTTTATTTTTTACATATATGCTAAAGATTTGAAACATACAATACTACTTCCGCTTTATAAGAGGTGTGCCAGATTAAAAGATAAGGTCTTTGTTCAAACTTCAGCAAAATGTTATTCAGGAGTTCCCACTCAAACAAGATGATCTTTTTTGCAGCACTGCAGCTGTGCATTATGCAAACAAGACATGAGCTGAAATGTGTCAGTGGCACTAGAAAACTTCAGATTGCTCCACAGAGGAAACTAAAATTGCTGTGAAAGCCGAAGGGAACATTAATAGGGAGGCACCTGGTTCAAAGTTGGTCTAATACTCCACATGCCTCTCCAACTCAACTCAACTCAGCTGGTCAGGGTTTTCCTTCAGAAAGATTTTTACGTGAAGTATGTTTCCTTTGCTTTAACCAGTTGGTAGTTATAACTATAATTAGCAGTTTTAACTACCAACTGATTGTTATTTTTTAGCCTGGAAAAAAAATAGTGGAAAACAGTTTGCCACCTAGATGCCAGCAGAAAGGAAGTAATGCTATCAAAGAAACAGCAGGTACAACAGGACACGTGACAAGTCAAGGTCAGACATTACTGATATTATTTTATGTGTTAATATACCAAAACTATACTATGATAAAATGTATTAGATGCACTTCTCAACTAAAACCATCTTATAACATACACTTCAAAACTGCAATTCTTCTCTAACATCTGTAATGACACCATTTTAAAAATGAATAAATTAAGCAAAGCATCAATAATGCCCCAAGTAATCTCCCAAGGCTTCACCGTCCTTGTGGTGCAGCATTAGCATTTTCCCAGACTTACCCTGATCTTCATGTCCAGAAATGGAATCTAGGAACATTTTGAGGACCAGATTTCTCCATGGCCTCTGTATGTCAATTAGTTTAAAAAGTTCTGGCAGTACCAAGAACCACTAAAAGTTTTCTAATATCTAAATTTTCTAAATATTACCAGAATCTACATATACATTGGCACAGTAGGCTTTTTGCAAGTTCTCTTGCAGACCAGTTTCTGCATGTTCTAATCTGTTGATCTATACATACTCAGTATACCCATATGTACCAAAAGACTTGGATCTACTCAGCATAACAGAATGTCAGAAAAATAACTGTGTTCTGAAGGTACAGATTCTTTGAACATCTACCATATTGCATACACCTTGCATTTTTTCCACCCAAAAGATCCTCAAACATTGATCCTAAAAACTTGAAGAATCCTAAAAGATTTATTGCACTGTTTTTGAAGAGCCAGTTCACAAAGTAAACCATCACTGTGTACTATCAGCTGGGCAGCTGAACAGGAAAAGGTTGCAAAGAACTGGTTTCCCAAAGGGTCAGGTGTTAAGAAGAAGCCTCCCACTAGATGGCTCACAAGGCCCTTGCTGTATGGATGAAGGTAGGAGTATCTGACCCAGCAATCACGAAAATGAAAATCTGTAAGACATTCTGTAAGAACATCACCAGATAATGACACTCAGGGTTGGCCATGACCGTCCAGTCCTCTGCAGCAGGAACATTGAAAAACTTCACGCCGGAATTCATACTGTTCCAAGTCTGGATCCCTACCTAGTCCTTGGCCTTGTCTAGATTCCTAAAAATAAGAGCAGCAAGCCACTCTGTAGGAAATGCAGGCGACTTCTAGATTTTTTTTTATATTGCTACACAATATATTTAGTAATACATTGTGGTTTTAGAACTGTGCCATTTTATTTCCTTCATTATTTTCAGAATTTGTATTTATTTGAAAGGCAGAGCTGTAGATGTAGAATATCCCAGTGCTAAGAAGCCATCTAGCATTCTAGCGTCCTGTGTACACACAGGATGCCCATGTGCAATTTGGGCTTCCACACTTGCTATCTTGCACTACAAATAACAGAACTATTCTAGACTGCCATAATGACTACAAGAATGCAAGAGTATGGAAATTTTGGTATTGCAATCAACACCAATGTGGCAGCACAAAACCCTAATATTCACAATGAACCTTTTTTGTTATTTAAAACTTCTACAACAACACAAGGACACAAAAATGTCCCAGGAAGTGACACTTTTTTTTTTAAGCATCATATCACCACTGGGCATTTTGACTATGAAAATAATACCAACAACAATATAAAATTCATTATATAAACTTTAAAAATTCTAAGTATATAATTACCATAGATTGGTAAATATTAACAATTATTCCACATATAATTATGATATATTTGGATAATTTTATTATTATATCTAAAGTTTATTTTATGATTATTATTACAGAGTACACATCCAATTCAAATGTAGAATACTACCTTCGTTAAAAAACTAATTAGGAAATTAATTTATGCAAAGCTTTATCAACTTTATTTTGTGGGTCATCAGATAACTTTTCTATTTTGACATTCAAAGACCTATATTCTTAAAACTGGGGTGCTGTAATTAGTGTGCCTTTGACAGAAATAGCTCCTCAAACTACTAACATTCTACTAGATGATGATCTTGTACTATGGGAGCAGATCTCCAATTCTCAAACATCATTTGTGAATCCATCTTGTTGACCTTCCATACTGAACAACAGAACGGAAAGTTGCAATGTCACCAGTAGTTAAAAAGTGTAACAAATGCCAAAACTTGTTAATTTAGTCAGTAAATCAAATATTAATAGGTAAAAACAAGCCCACAGAAAAGTATAGAACTATATTTTTCATTTAATTAGCTAAAGATTATGTACTTTAAAACACCATTGTTTATAATGAATGAATACTTAAGGCAACTAAGTTCAAAAAAGTTTAAGTTCTAAATTTTGTAATATATGGATATATTTATTCAGTAATGGTAAAAATTAGTTACATTGTAAGATGCAGTTGTGGCTTTTCAGTTTCCATTACTTAACTGAGCTACCAAAAATATCTTTAATATATTTGGTCTTGCTAATAAAAAATCTAAAACATTCTACTTCATGAGTTAATTCCTCAAAAGTGCACTTAAAATAATATTCTCCAGAAATGTGCAGGAAAATGACCTTATGTAATCACATTCTGCACGTGGTTTAAGGTGTTAAGTGACCAAGGTTGTTCTTACAAAGGTTCCCAAATAATTTAACTTTCATTAAAATAACTGCTGAAACGACTCCTCCTTTGAGACTTACTAATTTCAGTTTCCTCAGAATTGAAATTCCTCCCCACCATTCAGCATACTCATAAAATCAAAGCAGATCACTTCAATGTCATTTCTTTAAAAACTGAGATAAATGTCACAAAAAACTAATTTCTGCAATTCTGAAGAAGAACTCATTACATCCACACTGAGAGAGAGGGAATAAACTAAATCCCAAAACACAAAAGTACTTTCTCAAGCAGTTACAAATCCGTAGAAAACTGCAAATGCTGTTCTTGGAGTCTAGAACCACAAACATACTGCCTGGACTGAGGAATGAAAAAGCACTCAAACTACTGCTCTTTTGGTGTAAATACTGCACAGCATGCACAGCTTCAGATGACATTTTAAAGTGAAAACATTACAAGACAGAAATGACTAGGACTGGTAGGAAAGGAAATTGGGATGCCAAAACACAGACGATAGGAATTTATTTATTTATTTATTTATTATGACAAGTGGAAAATTCTGATCACTAGAATGATACAAATGAAACTTTCTAGTTCAAAAGCATGATCCAGCAATTTGGGACCAATAAGAAAATCTGCAATAAAATTGGAGATCATCAGTTGATAAAAACAAAAGAAACACAGATCTGTCACTGTGATCAAAATGGTTACCAGAAAACAGTGTGATAGAATTGGGAGAAAATTATTTCCAGAAAGGATAAAGGGATATTAAAGCCCTTGTAAGAAGCAAACTAAGATCTTGGATGGCAAACAAAGTACATTTCTGCTCCTTCAGGATTAATGCATCAGGAAAATAAACACTGAGAAGAAAAAAAATCTACATAATTATTAATGTACTGTAACAATTGAGAATAAACTAGTTATAAATACATATAGGCTGGAAAATACAAGATGTTTCTAACCAGAGCAAGCGTAATGTGGAAAGAGAAAAAAAATTAAACCTGAAAAATAACAAAAAGAAATGCTTTGAGGGAAAAAAAGGAAGTACTGATTACTTCATTCTTTCTTTTAAATCAACTTTCAAAATGGCCTAAATCAACTCCTCTGTGTTGTCCAGATGCAAAGACCTCAAAAAACAAGAGACAAGTGAAAATGAATCACTTGAACATTGTCTATCACAGAGATGTACAAGCATATCTTCAGTAGTATGCTACTGGATGGAAAGGCAGTCCTTGCACTAACTCAGTGCTCAGATCTGACTCTCACTATTTCAGCCATGGACCGTTTCCTCCTGTCAAACTAAAGAGCCAAACCTGCACTTTCCAGCCATATCTCCTTTGCAGATCCATGAAGTACCAGTCCTACACCCTCTCTGCCATGGTAAATGTTACAGGATATTTCATGGCTGAGTCTTTCAACTCCACCTCTCAGAGGCTTCTGTGGAACTAGTCAAAATAAAACTCTGGAAATGTATGTTCTATAATTCTTCTACATCTCAAACTTTGAAAAGTGAGGCTGAGGTATAATTCATAGTTTTTTAGTTCAATTTAACTTAAAGAAAAATAATCATGTTTCTTCTCTTATCACTACACATTTTCTGTGGTTTTGGTTTTTTATTCTTTTTGAAATTTCAGTATCTTGATGTGCATGAAAACAGATTGAAGTTCATAGACTGCTGGATGTCTGGTTTTTTTTTGCATCCCCTCTTGTAATGCAATTGTTAACATAAATACTTTTACAAATTGAAAAATATTTCAAAGTACTTATAAAAGTAGAGGCACTGGACCTTGTTGAAGATACTCAAAAAAGACACTGCTATTTTCCTTCAGGCCAAATTTTCTTTGCCTCCCAAAAGACAACACTTTCGCAGGAGAAATGACTCAAGAGGTCTTGTCAGTTCTTATGTTTGTTTCTGGCTTTCCAGTGTGTGAGAGGATTTCTCCACAAGATTATAAGGACTGTCATCGTTCCAGAATGTTTCCAATGCCCACCTTTTCATTCTGCAACTCTTGCCCCTTTGGCAAGAATAAGCAACTCGTGAACAGTCTTCATGAACATACTTCTTTGTTATGGAGCAGTTCTGTTTGTTTTTACTTTGGCAGAGGATCTATTCTTAAAGGCCACCAAAACAGTTACAATGAAACAGATTGGTCTATGTCACACTGTTGGTTCAAAAATAGGTACATATGAAGATATTTTAAATAAAAATTAATGCAGAGAGACAGTATTAATCTAGTTATTGCTCTGCACATCATTTTATTTTTGAGATGCCTTATTACCTTACTTATACAACTAGTTACAATTCATCTTCTGAAATGGAAAAAGGGGTAAGATGATTGATTTCGGTTGTCTATTCAATTTGTACATATCTTTAATGAACAAAGCTAGGCATACAGCAAAAATATGACTGGGCTGTAAAAATAATTAACTTTTGTTCTCATTGTATCATTTTGATATTAATTTTCATTATGCCTTCAAGCAGGTGAAAAGCAAGGAAATGTTCCAGTGAATGCTTGCATACTTACTTTGATTCTTTCTTCCAGTGTTGTAGCCCATGATAGCAAGCGAGGCAACTTCAGGAGTTAACACATATAGATAATGCTTTAAAATCAGCTTCTGCAGCGGCAGGTGAGCAGTAGATTGTCTTCTTGGGTTAGTGATTTTTCTCCCCTTCAAAATTCAGCTATGTGCCCTGGCTAATGCAGGTACCAACTGTGAAAGCACCGAAGGCAGCGACAGTGTGTGACTGTGGACAGTGCCCCTAAGACATACCACAGTGATGGCATTTCACTGCCCACCCTTCACCCCTCCACCAAGTGATACCTGGGACTCAGCAGTTACAGAGACGATGATGCACCTGCACAAGACCAACTGAAATGACACCTGAATCTTCTCAGTAGTGCTTGCAGACTTACTCACATCCTCACCACTACAATCCACTACAATCCACTACAGATTTGAGAAAAACAAAGCATTTTGGGGAAGACATGGCCACATATACTTTGTTGTTTTGCCCATAACCCAAAAGAAAATGCAAAAGCAATGCAATATATACCTTTGTTTAGGCTTTCAGTTGCACTAAGAATTCTACAAGGACTATTTATAAAGTAGAAGCATTAGCAAATATCGGAAGTGATAAATATCCCAACTCAGTGGAACAGAGTTCTCCAGACTGGGATTGTACTTGTGATTCTACTAGCTCTGACTCAGATCTCCTGAGGAAAACTACTACACATTCTGATATTTACAGAGACCTGACAGATGTGCCATTAAAGAAAAAAATGCAGTCTCTGTGGACTTATAGCTATAAAATTATCTATAAGATTATTACTAACAAGTAATAGTATCTTGCTGATGTTTGTGTCAATAATTTTTATGTGTCATTTTATTTCTTTTAAAAATATTTTAAAATCCATTATTTTTGTACCGATATTTCCTATATAGAATGTACCAAGTTTCTGCTTCTCATCTTAAAGCAGCACTAAAAACACCAGAGTACAATTCCTTTTCATTCCTTTTTCTGTTATGTCTCTTGAGGCAGTGCCAACTGCTGCTCTACAGGCTGCTGGCAAGAATATCTCCTACTGGTCCATGCTACCTTTAAAGCTAGGGAGCCTACTTAAATTGGGGTAAAGTGCAAAGAAAACACATCCTTTTGTCATGAATGCCAAGGATGTTATCCCCAAGTGATAAAGACTAGCTTGTATGCCCACTGTCTGTAGGATATGTGATGAGCAGCTACAGGAGCTAGAAAAAGGCTTGATCCCAACTCCTTCAATTAACATTGCATACATTTATATTCAGCTGTTCAGAACAGGATTTTTCAGCTAACTTTCACCATCTAGGCAATTGCTGAGAATTCCTTTTTAAAAATTCTCTTTTTGAATTGTGTAATGTATTATCACAAAACATGTTTTTGTAGCAATGATAATTCAGTGTACTGTTCTCATTCCCAGTACCCAAACACCCTTTATTTTGTGCTGCCCCAGGAATCAGGGCTCTACTAGTAAAGATTCAGTATACATTCCATTGATAGAAAACAAACTTGTAAATAACACTACTTCCTGAAAACAGACTGACTAAAAAACCCCATATGTTTTTTTTAATTCCTGAGAGTGACAGAGAAGAAGCCAGACGACCAGACCATTTTAGCTTGCTGCTAAAAATATCCTCAAGTTGTTTTCGGCTACTCAAAGAATTTGACTGCTAATTTCAGGTCATATAAAAATTCACACATCCAGCCCAATCCAGTCAGAATAAAGATATAATCTAGGTGAAATTTTAGTCTCCTTAGTGTTAGATATTTCTTTCACATTGTCTTCAGCAGAGAGTATCATTCTTGGAACTTGAGTTTCAGGCCTCTTAAAAAGAAATTCTGACAGTTGTTATTTCTTTAAATGTCAATGGACAAGTTTAAGGGATTTTTAGCAAATAGTAGATAGAGGCATCAGGCTAAAAAGTTGTTTTGCACATAATTTACCAAATTGTGATAGAAATTGCTGAGCAGAAACTTCCAGAGCTCATTAGAGTTTTGTTTGTGCAGAGTCACAGATAACTTAATGAAAGATGAAGAATATATCCTCACAAAGCCTCTACCTAATGTTTACAAAAGTAAGCTTTTAATACTCAAGCTGTCGCGAGGAACACTAGTTGTGTAAACATGGAAATATGTACATATGTGCTAGGAGTACAATTAGATACTAATGCATGCACATACAAATATTTTTTGTTTTTAAAAATCTCTAAAGATAAACTATTCAGAAGAAGTGACCTACTGTTAATTCACTGTCAGTCCCAAGTACAGCCATGTTCTAAAAGATTTAGGTTAACAAAACCAGAATCATGTCCGTATACGACTAAATGCTTCTAAACACTCTTAGCACAAAACCGATCTCATTTTTATTAGCTTGTACACCTGATGTTAATTTTGGTTTAGCCAACAGGAATGCAATCAGCAGCAGGTATTATTATTGAACCTATCATCAAAACCAGAAAATTTCTACAGTTGAGAGAAATATGATTCCTATTTAGTCCATTACCTGTTAAGTATGTATTACAGGATCCACTGAAAACTATAACTTAGCAGTTACTGCTCTAATTATACAGTACATAAAAAATAACTGTGAGAACCTGCTTTGTTTAATTTTCATGTCAGTGTATGCTTGAAATGTAAATTAATTATTCATAATTATTTAAAAATACATTTTGTTAAATGTAACATCATGCACTAAAACCCATGAAAACAGAAGCTCCTTTCTATTTTAGCACTTCAGATGCACTTTCTTCATACAGTGAGAGACACATAGAGCACACAGAGCACACAGACAAAGCGAGGCCATTCTGGGGTTTGTCAGCAGCCTTAGTCTCACTCATTTGCTGGATGGATTTCACCAGGCTAACTGATTTCTCAAGGGCAACCTGAGACTCACATACTGAAAGTTTCATGTATTTTTAAAACTGCAATACCCAGAGGTAGAAGGTGAGGACTGACAGGCTTCCAAGGCATTAATGTAATGTAAATACAAGTAAGAACTGTTTTCAAAAGCAGGCATGTATATTCTACAACAGCCAGCAAGATTACATCCCATTCCCCATCTGCAAGCTTGAAAAAATCATGTAGAATACTTATTGAGACATGAATGTACACCTTTCCTATGTTCTTATTCACTGTATGGGTACCTAAAACATAGCAGTTATTAAACAGACAAATGACATCAACTTCCTTCTTCAAACATACCTTGTTTTCCACTGTATAGTGGAATATTTTTGTAGGTAATTTTGCTTTGCATATGTATGTCAAGACCCTTATATTTGTATATATACACAAAAAAAGTAACAATTACAAATAAACAGGAACTCTTATATTTGTGAGTTGAGCTACGTAAATCACATGTTCATAGCAATCTTTTAATAAAGCCAAAGGAAAACACATTTACATGAGTGAAGACCTACTTAAAACAATCTAAAAAAAAAAAAAAAACAACAACAAAAAACCCCTAAAAAGGTAGAGATTCTTACCCTAAAAAACTCTTTAGTGGAGCCAGAATCTAATGTCCCATAAGCAATTTCTGTTTGCTTGGAAAGATCCTCTGCACTTTCAATGGGAGACACCATCCTCTCAACCGTCAGGAAGGCAGCTAAGTTAGCCGTGTAGGATGAGATTATGATGAGGGTAAAGAACCACCACACACCTCCAACAATGCGCCCCGACAGGGATCTAGTAACAAGTATGAAATGGATTTGTAAAGTGAAATGGAAGTCCTAAAAAGGAACACGTTATCATTTTTATGCAAATGGTGCATTATAATACAGGGAAGTATTTCAGGCTATCTCAGAGTCCAGCTCTGCATACGCATCAGATGGGAAATCAAGGCATTCTCCACTGGATCTCCTGGGATTCTGCTGAAATCAGGACTCCAGAGTTTACTTTTAGAAGAACTTAGTGATCCAGTTCTTCAAAGTTTTGACAACCCTTGAAGGAGGCTGCTCCCATCATAATGTGCTATATTTAACACAAACTTTTTGCTCCCTCTGAAGTGATTTTGTGTGATACTATGATGAGGATCAAACAAAATCAGCAAAATAGCACTTTCAGATAAACCAGTATGCACTTTGAAATCAAGGGCCTTGATTGTTTTCCTAAGACATTCAGACAAAGACTGATTTCCACAAAACAATGGCTTATGCTGCTGTGCACAGTGTACTGAGAAACAAATAGCATTATTTGTAAGAAAAGCTTGCCCAGGGAATATCTATAGGCTAAAAAGTGCACACGACTTTTGAAAGATACAAGCATTTAACAAACTGAGCACTGGACATGAAACAGTGATAATACAGAAAAATGGTGAAAAAAGTATATTTTTAAAAATAACAATAATAATCTGATGTTTATAACTGCAGCAGGTGGGCTCTTATGGATCTGTGTTTTGCTTCTCCTGCTCAGGAAGAAAGAAGAAAAGAGAACTCAAGAAAATATACAAAACAGTATAAAGCACACAACTCAACTCAATAATTTTCAATAATAGAAAATTAATGTAAGAGAAATATTAATATTACATTATGGCCAAACTTGGCTTTTTTTTTTGTGATCCTTTAAAGTTTGAAATTAATTACCACTTTGTTTCTAAACGACATTATAGGAAGCAGTACATAATCTTTGGAGATGTGCTTAATTATTTGGCAGAAATGTGCATGTAGTTGAAAGTCTAGTACTAGGGCACTGCAGTAGCTCAGATATGTCTTGGTGTGTCTCCTCTATTTATTAAGTAAACAAATTAGGAATCACTTACCCAGTCTACTGTACAGTGAATGAGAACACAAACCAATTCTGACATAGAATATACATGGCTATAACTATATATAGGTATATGTACATTTAAAGACTATAGTTATGCAAAGCGGAATTAGCAAGCTAGGAACAAAATTAAATAGAACCAATTATGGACAAATTATTTTTTTCTAATTGCTATTGCATAAAATCTCTGTCCTAATTCTGTCCTTAAAAGAGGCATTCCATGTCACAATAGACTCACTAATTCAGTCTAGTACATGCAAATCAAGTTAGATAAGGTCCAAAATCTGTTATTTAAAGGACCATAGAAAAAAAATAATTATTTCAATCTCTTTCTAAAGTGAGATATATTGTGCAAAAATGCTTTCCATCACCTTTGACAAAACATCACATACTTATTTTGAAATGGAGGTAATCAGAATATAAAATAATTCTAGAAGTAAAATATTGAGTAATAAGATACACTGAATATATTATATTATATATTCGCAAGGAAAAATCTGTCAATGTGTATTTAATAACTGCCAACTTTATGGCACTGTATTGATGACACCCTCTGTAAATGACAATAATTTTTAAATGTCCATGATCTGTGAGCAAAGTTGTCACTGACTTTGTGAAAAAAGAATAAACTCAACACCAATCCAGAAATTACACTCCCACATGGCATTTTACAAGTGCAATTATTTGGGGTGTCATTTGTATTCAAAATTTCCCCAGGAAGTCCATCACCATTAAATGAATGGTTTCTTTTTTTTTTTTTAATGTACATTTTGAAAAGTTTCTAAAATGTGCTAGCATGAACCCATACTTTAGAAGCACCTATTTTACTAGACCTTTAAGTACTAAAATAAAAATTTCTGTGCACAATTACATAAATTTGTGCACCATATTTTGTACTTAGAAAGGTATTATCTGGCAAAACATAGAGCACACTCACACCTCAGAAAAGATGAGGAAAACTTTGCTCTAAGTTATGATTATCACATACTATATTATTCTACTCTATTGTTCCTCTGCTACCCATGAGGCAACATAGGGACTGCTACTACAGACCATTTCCAGGTGGTCCAGACTTACTCAGCACCACATTCTATTCTAGAGTCAGGGACTCCTAGTAACTTGTCTACTGTAAAAGTCTTAGAGCAGTTGTCATTTTTATTAGGGAAATGATTGCAGGAGTGCAAAAATTAAAATTAATTTCAGAAAGGTGTTTTGTTGATGCATGAAGAAAGTCCTTTTTATAAATACTCTGATTCATCTGCAGGCAGTTTGAACTCCACAGTGAAATGTTTTGGTGCAAAACCAGAAACAAGTGTTTTTTAGCGCTTTTCTATTTCAGATAATATACAAACTAACCACCTTCCTCAAAATTATGGTTTCAATGAAATAAAGTTAAATGATTCACTGAAACTAAATACTAAATATCCAAAATTGAGTTTCATGTGCCTTTTATGATGACCATTTGCTATCAGTATTCTTGTATTACCTTTCAAAACCTATCAAACCATATAAAACAACCATTGTGCTTTCACAGATGGTAAAATAATGATAACAAGAAAAAGATCATAATTCTACTACAGCCTTGATTCAATAAAAATAATTTTGTACTAATAGGTGACTTAGCAGGCAACTCCAGCTGTGAAGGGTGTAATCAATACAAAAACCCCACAGGAGTGAAATTAACACAACTTCTCACAATCTGCAACGATTTGCCCTCTTCACTGTCTTTTGTATACAATTCTTACCGGGTTACATGCCAAATGCATTGCATCTTTCACCATAAAGGCTGACATCTTCCACTGTGATACAGCAACCTTTACAGAGAATTGCTTAAGTTCTCACACAATAAATGCTGTTATTTCTGTGGTAGAACAGATTGAAAACCTGCTGTTGCCTTTTGGGATGCATGACTTAATATAAGAAATGCTCCCCTGGTTTGATTTATTTTGACCACCAACCATCTAGACTCACTAGAAATTGACCTGTTCCCTGTCTTCCTTCAGGATGTTTACAAGAAATGTAATTATGTTAAGCAGTTTTAACTAAGTCCTCTAGTTTGATTTCCTTAAACCCAGTTGCCCTATTTAAATTGTTACTGTATTTCCTTCAAGCAGAAAGCAGCTATTTACCTACTTACTTACCACTTTGCTGAATCAAGGCTAGAACTGCTTGTGCACAGGCAAAATAGAATATTTAATGAACTGCAAAGGAATTAACTTAAGTGCTTTACGGTTGTCCCTAATAAAGTAGAAGAAGATCCATGAGGAATTAAGCGCTCATAAACTGGACCTTCAGATTCATTTTCATAATTTCCTTTATGACTTTTCTAAAATTAGGCCATGGAAAAACAGCAGTGTCTTGCAACTATCCACATGAAATCAGAGCCATCGCAGGACTTTTACTTCAGTTCAAGGCCCTCTTGAGGAATAAGAGTGTGTTAATAACCATGTTATGATATGTAGTGAGTTTTACAGGGAAAGTGCTGCCTCTGTAATTCGTGACTAGCATGTTATCCTTTTTTCCCATTACAGTTGTGGTGAACCATATGCACTGTCAACTGTAAAATGGGAATATGCAGCAAAAACACGGTACCCCTCCAAGAAGGCATGGAATGATGTGAACCTTATGCATTTTACAGTCTCTCCATGGTGTATATAACTTCACTTGGCAAATTTATGATCGACATAAAGACAAATTCGATCAACTACATCCTGACCCTATGTCACAGACAAGTGCTTTCATTTCAAGGACTTCTGTGACTTTAGGGAGGGAAAAATCATTGCAATTAATTTCTCTCCAAGAATGAAAATATATGCACCATGAACCTCTTCTGGCTGAGATGGCTGAGACCAAAAATGCACAAAGTTGAAATGAGTGAGTAACCAACCTTGGCGAAATATCGCATCCTTGCTGCATAAAGGCACCCAGGGAAAACCAGAGACTATTAAATATCCCAAATTCATTAGTTGATTCATTAGTTTGCGTTTCTCTTCCATCTTCAAATTCCTCAGTGTGCCACTCGTATGGGCTAAATCTGCTGACCAGGAATAAAACTACACTGACCCCAATGTAGGCAAAAACAATGCACATCCAGATTTCATATGCTAATGGATCAAGAAATGAAAACACTCCTGGCTTGGACTTCTGAGGCTTCTTGATCATAATTGATATCCCCAGGCTCATAAAGGGCTTTGAGAAGTCAATCACCTCTTCTCTCACCAATGTTATAGTTAATGGAGCGATTGCAATATCGGCTTTCTGTAAAGGAAGAAAAAAAGCAAATAATAGCTAATGCAATGAACAGAGCAAAAATTGGTTTAGTTTCTGTGGCATTTCACAAAAAGAAAATAGGACAGTAGAGACACCAGCAACATTTGTTTCACCAAGAACATTCTGTGGAGCATTTTAGAAATTTTCAGTTGAACTCATAATGAAATACATATAGTCATATGGTTGGTGTATTCCAAGATTTTGTTTTTATATATGCCCTTTTAACAGCATATGGCATTTAAAACTTTAACAAAGTACTTTGTTTTTCACCTGGTCAGAAGGATGAAATATGTATTCATGTTCCCCCAACTTCATTTGCATTTGAAATATAATTTAATGTTTTACTTTCAAAATTTTTCATGCCATTAGAGGTTATTAATTCCTATAAAATTAAGTAGGTAGCTTTCCTACACTCTACAGAGAAAACAAAACTGAACCCTGCTCCTTCCATTAGTCATCTTTAACAGCTTTATTATAGAAAATTTTCTTACCCCATAAACAAGTTCTCCAACCATCCCATTCCAGATTTTCGTGTCTGCATCCCTTGCCCCATACTTGCCATCCCCAACAATTGTGAGCTTATATTTGAATCCACAGTGCTTAGCAATTTCTGTAGCTAAGTCCACACAATAGCCCTCATATCGATCATTTCCTTCAAGCATTTCATGATTTTTCTTCATCATGACATATGGGGACTCCTGCACAGAAAGAACTTGCCTTAGCTACTTGATAGAGACAGGTGCATCAGTTGTACACTTCACAGATTAATATGTTCCCTTTTACATGTCAAAAAAGAGAGCAGATAGCATCTGAATCATACATGCTATGTATACGTTAGTTGTTAATTATTAATGGGACATGTCTTTTTAACACATTTAAAAGCTGCATTCTCCAGAGTCATACACAAATGACAATACTTACAGGCATAGTGATTCCCAGAAGTATGTTAATAATGACCATGAATGTTAACAGGAGTTATGCATTCAGAGAAGAAAGAGTAAATTCCAAAATCAGTTTCTTTCTCTCATACAGTTTGGATGGAAGAAGGCAAAGGTATTTAGTTCCTTTTGTTGCTGTCTTATAGAAGAAAATTATTTTCTATTTCACAACCACATCTCTCCCTGAGAAAACACTTGAGTCTCTCAAGACTATATTTTTATTAAATTGCTATACAAACAACAGGTAAGATATCTATAACTATGCTCTAAAGTCCTATCATCAGTAAAATTGGTGATGAGTCATAAGTTGTATTAATGCGTTTCCTCTTTGTTCAGTTGTTACAGAACTGTTCTTGCATCCAGAGAAATTCCTATGCTAATCTATGGCTCATCCAAACTGATAAACAAGCTGTGTAATTTACAGAAAAATTCTATAATTTTATGCACTTCTATAATAATGTACAATTTAATTTTCTAAACAACTGGAATATAACATTTAACATTTAATTTTACACTTACCAATCCATAGCAGCTACAATCCTGAAGCATAAGAACCAGTCTCTTTGCTGTTTGTCAAAACCTATTCTCTAAAATGAACACTATGGTTCTGCCTCTCAGAAAGTTCCTCTCCTTTGTAAGCAAGTACCTAATTTTCATTTTCAGGTTTAAAAACCATAACTTTCTAGGATGTTCAATCAAAGACCGTTCATCATCTACAAATCAAAACCACATACTGAATCCCATACATGTCCCTAATTTCTGGATTTTATTATGTATCACAATAAGTAACAGCTCACAACCTCAAATAATAAAAAGACTGTATATTTAGACTAACATAATGTTGAGAAACAAATCATTGTAGGACAGATGGTCTTCTGACAAAATAGGAGGTTAATTACCAAAATAGTGGTGACAATAATAGTCTTATTCTCTAGTCCTGAAGATTCATTTCCAAGAGGGCCATCAAGAGGATTCACAACCATTTTGTCCACTTCACTCCAATATCCAATCTAAAGAGAGTGTATAGGATGCACAGACACTAGTGAATATGAACTTTTCTGGAAAAGTGAAAGCATGCTATTACTATGCCCTTGATTTGTGCTCACAGAGAACTATTTCAACTGTGGATTCACCACTGTAAGAATTTCTATTTATGCAGTGAAAGACTACCACAAACAGTAAAAAAATTGAACTAACGGCATTTGTTTATATTACTTTGTCTAGAACAGGTTTTTATTCACATATTAACAGGTTTTAGAATAAACATCATGCATTGTAAAATTGAAACATTCCAGGTCAGCAGAACATGAGAAACTGTTTTTTCCCCTGAAAGATTTGAAATTAGAGCAGAAACACTAACACATTTATAAAAACATCACTAAAAAGCTGTATCCAGATTTTGTCATTCAAAAGCATATTTCTCCAAATCCTAGCTCACATTTAGCAATTCAGATCACAAAGCAAAAAGTTTAATCCACAAAACTGAAAGGAAAACACTCTTACGTAATACTTACCAGAAATAATAATTCATATTTGTTAGAAAGAAATATTACATGTTTACTTCGCTCTGCAAGACCACTGTAGAATACACCTATGAATAAATATTATCACAACTCGTGCTTTAATTAATCTAATGTTTCAGTACCTACCTTAACCCATTGCTTAGAATGGTAAAACCTTTAAAGACACTATAAGACAATTCAAATTACCTTCCGAGGACCAGTACTTTTGAGTTCCATGACGTTTATCGTAAAATTGATTCTCTTTCCATTCTGATCAAACTTTATATTTCCTGTTAGCCCTTCCACCTGAACCTATAATAGATGAAGATGGAAGTAGAAGAATTAAGTAGAAGAATTAAGTTTAAAAAATTTTAGAAAATATGTTTTTTTATTTGCACAAATGATTTTTGATATTTCAAAAACATTCACTTTAGGGTCATTTTCATACGAAATATATTATCTTAGCCAGATTCCTGAGGACTTCACTTCCACATTAATCCCAGCAAGATCCAGGAGACTAAAAGATTTTTTCAAGCATTTATAGAGAACTTCACACATGCACTCATCCCAGCATCCAGTCCAGAGAAGCTACCTGTTTCAATGCCCTTTCTATTTCTACACCATGACCCCAGGGTACAGCTGGATTTGCAAGACAGTCTCCAGCATTTCCTCTTCTGGAGATCTCAATCCTCTGTTTACGCAAATTACGGAAAGCTTCTGTCATCACTTGAACAGCATCATAGGTCAGAGCAGAGGTATACTGAAAAGAAGTGAAAATATTTAATTAAAAACTGTCTTCAGCTTCACTATACCTTCCATTCCACTTGGTAATCCATGAAACACTAGAAAGGATAGTAGTAAGATATACTTGAAACCAGTCAATTTTTTCTTTAGTTACCCTTTGAGGTGCATCTATGAAAATTAATCAAGCGTTCACCAGAACAGTCACACTGTTTTCAGTGTGAGTTATGCTTTTTCTCACTTACAGCTGTGTAACCATCCTGTGTGCAGGTATGGCTGGAAGTCCATGCAAGTGAAAAGGAAAAAAAGAAATAATTTTCAGTGTTCAACCTGAGCTAGCCTGCAAAAGTAAGAAGTTGTTCCTCTGATTACACTCTTCATGGAGAAACATTTATTCACAGATCTCAAGATTTCATCTCTTCCCAGACTTATACACAAAAAACCCAAAGAGCATGTATTTGTATACACATGTGTTTAACTTTTTCCCATTAAATATAAAATCTCAGGGGTAGCTACTTTCAAGCATGCAATACCCTGTCAACACCACACAAAACAGTTTTGGGGCTGAGGCACCTGGAACAAGTGGTACCCCTCAAAGAGCCATATAGGTGAGGAAGAGCCCCATGTTCCTAAACTGACATAATATAAGGAGCTTTACAACTTCTCAGACATCAGAAAGGAATCCTGTCATCACATGCATCAGAAACCAAGGCTAAATGGTCAAAAAAACATTTATCTCCAGTGACTGGAAAATTTTACATCTCAGCTAACTAACTGAACTGAAACCAAATGTGCACATACACTGAGGACTTTGTTGGATGGGCTTTTTGAGTCTGGAACACAGCAATTATGCCAAATATAAGAGATATTTTTGGAAATATGGGCCAGAATATAACTACTTAGAGGCATATGAATGAATGGAATGATCCCTGTGAAGGCTATTACATGAAGAAAATATATAAATTGTAAAGTGGAGAGAAATGATGTATTAGCTCTTTGCTTCAATGGCTCAGACTTTAATGAGAATTTTAATTAGTTAGCTCAAGTCATGCAGAAGGCTCTTGTAATTGTAACGAAAGCAAGGTCCTGAATTGAGATTAATTTTTGTATGTAACTGTTAGATCTTAGAAAAGGAAGAAAAGGAAAGCAGAACTCTTTTTTAAAGATCAGGAAGCTCAGTGATTGGTGTCAATCTTCTCAATAAAGTTTTCTCAGTGACTTGTATAGAAATATTCAAAGGGATCAGAACAGCAGAAGAATGAAGTGAAAGACTGGCTGGAACCACTACTACTTCCTTCTACTGAAGCAGCAGTGCTTAAGTGGTGTGCATGAATTTGGAGGTGAGGAGAAGAAAGGACCCTGAGTAGCAGTACTTCTTTAAACATTGTGCTTTGCAGTACAGAAACATATTGTGCCACGCTAGTGTTCTGAGAAACTCCGGACACAGCACTGTCATTAGCCATTGAAACATTGGGTAGCAGAGAAAGTAAGGGTTTGGAATTAAGTTATAATGCTATCTAATTCAGTTGTTCCATGATTCATTGGATCATTGAGATATATTTAATGTATTATCTCAAGAATATTATTTCTATAGTAAATAATTACTGGTCTGAATATTCATAGCTCAATCATATGTGAGGATTATGTAGAGCTTTGCCTATCAATGCTAATCTGTATGTGCATACGTGTCATCACATATATAAAATCTACATGTCATAATTTAGATTAAGACAGCTTTAATCTAAGGATCCCAAAATATTTTAAAAGCACTGTTGGAGATACCATGAAAGCAAACAGCCCAGGAATCATTTCTTACTGCTTTATTGTGCATACACTTTCAACTCCTAATAACCTTCATGGGGCTCATTAAAACTATCTACAGCTTCATAAATTGATGTAAAGTTGACAAACTAAACCAAAGTGAACTCATTACCATAAACAAGAAATGACAGACCAATAACCTGCTCATGCAGAGGTGTGTGTGTATCTGCATAATAAATAAAATGGTCATAAGTTAAAAGATGCATTAGCCCTGTCTTGATTCACTTTGTTTTTCTGGAGATTCATTCACATTCTGATTTGCACTATTAAAATAAATGGGAGCACTATTTGGAACATTATTCTGTGGAAGTGAGATGGGGTCTTAGATCTTACAATTTTATGGCAGTGTAAATCTCCCAACATCATTTCAGTTCCTTTCAATTTTATATGATAAGATCAGCAATTTTACTACAAAATGAAATAGGTGCTACACTTGAGTTCTTACAGCACCCTTTGCATTAATTAAAGCATGGCAAAGAACATGCAAAAAAAATCCTGCAGTCCACAATTTTAGAACTAGAATAATAAGTTGATAATATAAACTGTCTAAAGATTTTATGCCATTTGCTATGAAACATGGATTGCATGAATATCAAATGAAAATAATTTTCTCTAAGTAGATGCCTTAATTGCCAAGCAGGGAAAACACAAGGCCCATGTAATTTTCTTCAACTTAAATTTCTAACTTAACTGTCTACCTTCAACTTAAATGCTCTACTACAGACTGTAGTAAAATAAAATATGTAAGCTTCAATTGCAAAGATGAATTTGAAAAGCAAAGACAAAACAAAGTCATCCCAGACTAAGTAGAAGTTATTACATGTGCTGTCCAAGAAAAACTGGCAAGATGTTGCCTTTTGTAACTTCAGAAGTTTTCAAGTAACTCAGGCGATACCAGAAATCCTTAGCTAAAAGGACCAGGATTCTATTTTTTTACAATCAGTAACTGAATCTTCTGAAGGTGAAATTGCAGAACACTACCCCAGAGACACAAGATTTTTTTATACATATATTTCAAAGTTGTAAGATACAAGAAAGGTAAGTTAGCCAGTTAGACCTGGATTTAACTCAATGCCTGTTCCTGTGCTCATGACAAAGCTGAGAGATACGACTAGACATCTAAAATAATTAAGACAGTAATTTTCCACTTCAGCAGTGGAAAAGAAATAAAGATATCAAGACATAAATGCAAAAAAAAAGGAGAAAAAAAGAAAAAAATGAAAGTATTCTGAATCACAAGAAGTCAAATTCTTTTCCTCTTGATTTGGATATCTGCAATGTCTAAATCTATCCTTGACAGATTAGCTTGAGGGGTTTTTTTGTTTGTTTCTTTGTTTTTTTGTTTGGTTTTATTTTACAGTCAGAGAAGACAATAAGCGTTCTAAGGTGTGATTCATTTGACCAGTTAGACACCTTCTTGGAAGATGAAATTAGTTGTGCTTTAGATTCCACTCATTTGATCGCCAGTGACTCCTGACACTAGGGAGGAATCCAGGGTGATCATCTCAGGTCCAGATGTTTACACTGTAGACACACTAGTAACAACCTGAAACCACTCAGGACTATGAACTAGCCATTCATCCCTAATCCAACACAACAGAGAGAAAGACAAACAAAATAATAGGAAAATTTTGGCAGGACTCTACCAGCTATGTCAAAGAATGCAGTGCTGTTGTACAAGACCCTAGGGAAACCTCAGCCAGAATGGCAGATCCAGCTGCAGCAGCTTTCAAGAAGGCAGAAATCAGTCTGCAACAGGCACAGGTGGAGGCTGCTCACCATGTATGGAGGGCTGCTGTTGGATCAGCAGGAAAAGGGCCACTGCATCACCAACAGAGGCTAAGAGAAAGAAGGTCTATAATCTGATACAAATATTTTTCCCCTGGGGAGCGGTGAAATTCTGAGAGAGGAAATATAGGAAATGTTCTTTGTTGCAAGAGCAGAAGGGTAGAATCAATCAGTATAAACACACTTTCACCATTTCCTTATATTTAAACAATTTCAATATCAGCAAATATACAAAATAAATGATAAAATCTCTCATGTGAAGTTTCCGCATTTTTCCCTCAACAAAGTACTTCTCTACTTGAATGCTAGTATATACAACAAAAGCAGAAAGACTGATAAAAACATTCCTACATCTTTATAAATTACGTATAAAACATAGGTATATACATAGGTAAATGCACAAATAAAAAAGAAACGAGACACAAAGTTATTTGTCAAGAACTAGTGAAAGAACTGGGCAACTGTCTCTCGTACTTCCAGTGTAGTCAAACTGATGTAACATTGGACATCTATTTCTTAAGGGTCTTCAATGTAGCTGGGAGCTATTTTGAAATAGACAGTATTACACACACACACTTTGGAAAATACCTGAAGGTGGTCTGACAGATAAGAGAGGTAATAGAAAATTACCTAACTGATTGGAAATGGCCATTTGCTTCTGAAGCTCACGGCACACACCCTGCATAGCATCCTGACAGGACATGGAATTGCAAAGAGCTATTTCCAATAGAAACTAGAGACATTGTCAAATCTTGTACATGAGTGTAATTGGAAGTGAAGATGGCCTTTGACTGTGCCCATAATCACGCTTTGTTCTCCCCTGTTTAGTGCAGGCATTACCATGAATGGGGGTGTGTACACAGTGTGTGCTGAGCTGGTTGCCATTCAAACTGCAAATGGGGCTTCAGGACCCGGGCATCTTCATTACCTATGGCCATGTTTCAAACACTGCAAGGTGAAATAGAGGTCAGGGAGCCCAGAAAAGACAGTGCATGGCTCTTCCTCTTTGTTAGGATGATGCTTTTGTGAAAATAGGCAGTCTTAGCAACAGACTTTCTTCCAGCTGAGAATAATTGCATATATATCCAGGATATTTGGAAATAACAATTGCAGATTTTTTAATAACAGTCCCGGTCCTGACTAAAAGGGGAAGAGAGACTAATAAAATGTAAAATTACCTGATAGTTTAAAAAAATTCATTAGATTGATCTCAGTAAAGATGGGGTTAGAGACCAAGTCGTATTTATCTTAATCAATACACTATCTTTATTAAATTTTGTTTCCCAAAGTTGTACAGTCACATCAACCTACACTTTGATAACAGCCTTTATTCAAACACAATTGCAGCATGCTGTGTGCACAGAAAAGCTAAACAAATAATCATTTTTGCTTTGAAGTGCCATACTGGCATGAGATGCAAAGAACACCTTAAGCAACCTGTCACTTCAGAAAAACTTGTGTTCAGCTCCAGAACTGCTATCCAGAAGATCTGCTGATTTTTTGACATGTTTATGTGTTTTAATTATCTCTGTGCTTGGTTAAAGAAAGGCTGCTTTCTGGGCACACCCAGAACAGCTAGCCCAGTAGCAGGCACTTGCCAAAGCCTAAATCCCTGGAAATCTAACTCTTATTTGAAAGACATACTCACAGCACATCCAGCAGAGACTGACAAGACTGGGGCACTGGAATTATCCTAATGGTCCCACTGTAGGATATTTATAGGAGAAAGTGACCTTCTTTCACTCTTTTAAAAACTGAATATAGCGAAGATCACAAGATTTATAAAGCCCAAAGTGCTTGGCCTTTCTACCTATTTTATCTACTACTCTAATAGGAATGAGATTTTTGAACTGTAATTCCTCCCCCAAGATTGCTTCCAGTACAGAACAATCTTCCCACTAGAGTCATCAGGTGCTAATGCAGCAGAAGAAAAAGACAGCAGGTACCTACCTTTTTTTTTGTTATTTTATACTGAGAACAGAGGTTTTTAAATACTTTGGTCTTCCATTACAGTAAATGAAAACCATTTACTTGGGTTTGAATTCAAAAAGCTTTACAGAAATAACAAAAATAATTATTTGGATTTGAACACCCAGCATTTTTAGTATAAAAGATGCTGTTATATTCTAATCATGCCACTGCCTATGGAAAATAGACATACTTACAAAATAAATAAGGTTCTAGAATGATTTGCGTAATCTTACCTCTAACTTAGAATAAACATGCAAAACAGCAATGCCACTAATGATAAAATCACCTTGAATTCACTGCAAAACACAAAGAATATACAACTTTTTAATTTTCCCCATATAAATACACAAAACCTTTTGCTTCAAGGCTAAGCCAGAGCAAAGTATGTCACTCTTCATTGTATTCAAAATCAGCAGGATCTAGCAGCAAAATGGAAGCCTTTGGTCACAGAAGTGAGTATCTCACAGGATGAGAACAAAATATACAAAGGCAAAAGAATTCTCTGAAAATAATACGCTCTGGGAAAAGGATTTGGAAGAGTTAATGTGAGTGTTTGAAGTGTTGAAGTGTGTGTGGAGTTCTTTGTCTTTTTCTTGTGAGTGTGGGTTTTGGTGTTTTTTTGGTGTTTGTAGTTTTGTTGGGATTTTTGTTTGGTTTTGTTTTTGTTGTTTTTTCATCCCAGGAGGGGCGAGGGAGGAAAAAACCCAACCAGCAATCCTCATCATATACACTGTGGTGTTACAAGAATTTTCAAAATATGCCATTTAAAACTAATAATAATAATTTAAATCTTAAATTTAAAACAATAGGGAAAAAACCCCACAAAAAACCCTAAACCACAATTCCAAAACCACAATTCCCCATTTTCATTATCATTCTTCATCTACCCTAATAAGCAACATGATACCTGTTGTATCAGGATGAAAAGCTTTCTCCTGTTTGCTCCAATCTAATTTCCAAGCAGAATACTAACATAATTGAATACACCACTCTTACCAGGCTGCTGATTTCACCAAGACATAGTTATTGTCAAAGAATAATAAACACTTGGTTTTTACTTTTCTGCCACTCCATGATAGGTAATATGGGCAGTTACCTACATTAATTGGTCCTTAATACCAGATCTGCCCCAGAAATAAACCTGCATGTCTCCTCCCCTTGCTCATTTAGGTATCCCCAGTGCTTCTTCTCCTCCCTTATTCCCCTGACCCAAGAAACTTTCAGTCACAGATGCCTCACCAGCCCTGAGCTGCACCATTTTTCTGCCTCTTTCACTCACATTTCAACAGTCTCTTTTCACTTGGCTGACCCCTTTTCTGCATGACATCATTCCTCCTACTACTACTATTTTCATCTTTGTCTATGACTCCCTCTTCTCCTCTTATCCCCATTTCTCCATCCAACTCTACTGTCCTAAATGACACTGATCTTTGTGTGGCCAGGGTTATGTCTGACCTTGATGAACACTTGAATCATGAAGGAATAGTAGGTTTTCCAGTTTATATCCACCATATCCAGATTAATTGCTGGTTGAGAAAAAGCAATACAGAGTTCCTGGGAAAATAGGCAGGAGGAATCCACTGCACTTTGTTGGCTGAAAATCCTTAACAACTTGTAATTACTAAGAATAAAGGGATCCAAATTCAAAGAAACAAAGCTTCATAGAGACATTAGGACTTGGCTCTGTAGTTTTCTGAAGTCTGCTTTAGTACAGTTCAGCCACTTTTACTTTCAGGATCGAGGGATCTGGGTCAATTGGCCTTTTGCATGTCTGAGACAAATCTACAGATATTGCCTCAAACTAACCACTGCTTTCAGTGGCTAAACATTCCATTCTTTAATTGAGTTTTCTAAAAAAAAAAAACCAACACAAAAACAACCCAAACCAACTATGCTGGAATGAGTGATTATTATGCAAAACGGCCTTAAGCTATTAAAAAGAAGCACAAAGTTTAACGCTGAAATTTCCTATGCTCACATTTATAGTATTTATTTTTTAAAATAGAGAAGACTGAATACAGGGATTTGAAAGCCCAGTGAAACCAGGTAGCTAAAACATCAACTGCTAGATGCATATTTTTTTTATGCCCCAGAAACCAAAATGCAAGGACTGAACACAGGCAGAACAGTCTCAAAAATCTTCAGTTTTATAAGAGCATTTAGGAAAAAACAAAAATAGTCCAGATGAGTTCCTGGTTCAACCTTGTAACAAATACTAAAAAATATCTATTTTTAAAAAAATCTTATTTATAAATCATTCTGATCTACTTGAATTAAGGCATATTCAATCATATTTTTCTATTAAAACTGTAGCAGGTGCAACAGAATATCCTTTATAACTTTTATTAAAATTCATTGCATTATAAAACCATTTTCCAACACACTGCAGTCGTAAGAGGCATGGCCCAAAATGAAGGAATTGTCTAATTCATCAACTGTACACTTTTGCTTTGTCATCTATATCTAGACAAACTGCCTTCTGAATTTTCAGTGTGAATAGTTGTTTTCAGTGTTTTCTTCTTTGCTCCTTATTATACGTGAGTCACCTAAATGTTAATTATTTCTGCAAGGTACATAATTGTGTGCTATATATTTTGTATTTTTTCTTCTGCATGTTATCTGTATTGCATCTTTGAGGTTAATTAGCACCAGTATAGTTAAACCAGCATCTTTCAGTTACAAGCATCATTACTCGTGACTTACGGTTTCGTAATAATTGCCTAAAAGACTATATGACTTGACTATAAAGAAGAAACTTGAAAAGTGTGAAACTACTGAAGACAAAATCAGGAGGTAAAAACAATCTAGTATATTGGATCTTAGCTATGCATTGGTTGGATGGGGAAAGAGATTATGAAGCCAGAAATACAATCATGAAAAGAGAACATCTGAAACATTATGTTCCAGTATGAAACAGTTACACCCACCCAAAACAGCTGCAATAAGTACCAGGGTTGTTATCATCTTCTGACACAATGGGATTCCCTATGAGTCTGAGCTGAATTAGGTTTTCAACCAGGCAGTCCCTAAATTTTTTCTGCGTGCTGCACACAGTTTCTGTACATATCATATGCAAGTTATCTCAGGCACTTCAAGCCTCAGGTTGCTCTTAGAAAAGCTTATCCCAGAGTAGGATGGCTTGTAGAATAGACTATTTCAGTTGGACAGACCTACAATGATTATCTAGTCCAACTGCCTGAACAATTCCGGGCTGTACAATTCTAAGTGTTTTTTTAACAGAATTGTCCAAATGCCTCTTAAACAGACAGGCTCGGGGCCAGCTCTCATGAAGGACTGTTCCTGTGTTTGACCACCCTAAAAAAATGAAAGAAGTGTAAATTAATGCTTCCAAAGGTCCAGTCTGACCCTGCTCTAGTGCAGCTCTGAACCATTCCCACACACCCCCTTGTCAGTGGATACCAGGCAGTAGATCTCAGCATCGTCCTCTCCACTCCCCCTCCCTAGAAAGCTGTAGAGAGCAAGGGGATCACTCCTCAGCCTCTTCTTCTCCAAAGGAGACAAGCTCAGAGTCCTTAGCTGTCCCTCACAGGACATGCCTACTTGAAGCTTAGTACTTAGGTGAGGGGTTGGCTCTGGCTGGACACTGGGTGCCACCAAAGCTGTTCTGTCACTCCCTTCCTCAGAGGGACAGGGAAGAGAAAATATAATGAAAGGCTCATGGGTTGAGATAAGGGCAGGGAGAGATCACTCAGCAATAACCATAACAGGAAGAACAGACTCAACTCGGAAAAAATTTAATTTTTAATTAAAATTACAGTAGGTTAATGAGAAAACAAAAACAAAATCTCCAAACATCTCAACCCACTTCTCCTTTCTTCCTGGGCTCAACTTCATTCGCAAATTCTTTATACTGTGTTCCCACAGTGGCACAGGGGGACATGGAAGGGGGTTTCAGTCTGTTTAGCACCCATCTCTGCCACTGCTTCCTCCTCCCAGGGTGGACTCCTCACACTCTTCCCCTGCAGGGAAATTTCTTCTCTGGCACCTAGTCCACCTCCTGCCCTTCCTTCTGCACTGTCTGCAGGGCTGTTTCTCTCATATACTGTCATTCCTCCCACTGGCTGCTGTTGTGCAGCAGCTTTTTCCTCTTCTTTCTGGAACGTGTTATCAGCGGCAGCACTACCTTTGCTGATGAGCTCGGCCTTGGCCAGCGGTGGGTCAGCCTTGAAGCAGGCTGGTATTGGCTTCATTGGACAAGGGAGAAGCTTCCAGAAGCTTGTCACAAGCTTGTCACAAAAGCCACCCCTGTGGTCTCCTTCTACTAGCCTACAAGAGATACAGATTGAGCTTCTTTCGGCAAATAGAGCAAAGGCTGCCCTCAAGAGAATGGGTTCATCAGATTAGCAAATTGGAGCAGTTAGATGTGAAGGAATGTGTTGTCTGTCCTTCAATGTGCTTCCACAAGATCAAGAAGCTTGCCTTACATTTTACAGTCTGGTTCAATGTTGGAACTCACAGTTCAACATGAAGGCTCAGGAAAGCCCAGCATATTTATAAATACACAATACCGGATAGAAAGAAAATTGCAACTAGTTTCTATTAGGCCTTTATAAAATAAAATGTGTCTTTTTCTTTTTGCTACTTGACAAAAAATTAGCCAGGATGCTCAACTCTATGTTTCAAGATCTACACATTAGCTCTTCTAGAACTGCATGCATAGACTGTCAACATAACTGTAACCCTTTGTTACAACAGAGATGTTTTAAATTTAATCTGAAGTAAACCATGTGTCAGCATTAATTTTGAAAGATGTAAAAATATTCTATAAAAAGTCTGCAAAGCACTCATTTTAAGCATCCTGCTTAGTCTTTAAATCTTGTGCTTTTATCAGTATAGGTACAGTGCAGCAACAAATGAGATCAGTGTCTTTTCTCATCTATGTCCTAAGACAGCAATTTTTTATAATTAGTATTTTATAAATTGTAAAGATACATTTTTAAAGCAATTTTTATCCAGGTCCTCTTCTGAGCATCTCATCTGTGGAAGAGGTTTTTAGCAATGCTCTTTCTTGAAGAGTATGTTCCTTTGAAATGTACCTTTTTTTAGAAAGGGTGTCTTTATTTTCAGGGCTGTACTTGGATGCTGTGATATGTCTTATTAGCTCAGTCATAGTCCATTGACTTACATTTTGTAATGTGAAATGAATGTACACTTACTTTTGGATTACAAACTGAAGATAATACAACTGAGTTGCAATGTTTTTGTCTGCAATGACAGAACACTCACAATCTTAGAGATAATATTACCTGTTAGGGGCATGTAACCACCTCTCATTTCTATACTGATGATGCAGGGCTTTTGTCAGCCTCTCTATCTGCTTCATACATTGTCTGCTGTGAGTTTCCTAGATTCCACAGGACTGGGAGCAAAAGTTCATTTATCAGCACTGGCAATTTGGACAACTACCTCAAAATCAAAAGGGCAGAAAAGTTATTTTTAAGATCACTTAAGGGACAAGTGGGAGACCAGTGCATTAACCTGCTCAGCAACTTAGATGTTTATACAGTATTCCAAGAAGCAGAGGGTTACACAGGTAGAATAACAATATAAGAAGGAATGAAATGCTCACAAAGGACAGGTAAGGAATGCAATTCAGCAAGAGTTGATGAAAATATCCTGTATTTAAAAGTAATGATTAAGTTGACAGATATGGTACAAGCCCATCTAAATCAGCAGCAGCACAAGAAAGCAATGCAGAAAAAGATTTGGCTGTTAGCATGTATCCCATGAGAAATATATCTCACTAGTGTCATGGTGGTGAGAGGGGAAAAAAAAAAAAAGAAGAAAAAAACTCATACGGAACAACCCCCTGAAATGAGTACTGAGACACATGAAGCCATTATTTCCATTCCCTCAGCATAGCACTCAGATGTGTTGTAGTAGGCAGTCTGGCATTTCAAAGAGGTACCAAATAGAAAGGTTCCAGAGAAAAATGACAAACAGGATCTGAGAGCAGAAAATTCAAAGGAAAAAGGAATAATTTGGTTTTGCAGGGAGGAAAGCAAGGCAGGAAGGGTGCCAGCCATTTTCAAATGCAGAAGGACAACGAAAAAGCAGAACCCTCTCATGGTCATGAGAAACATATTAAGGAGTAATGGATTAAGTGATATAAAGGCTGATTAGGGTTAGACAAAAGCCAAAAACAAGACCATTTAAGTGCTGAAATAGAAGCTTGTAGAAGTTGTGAAATCACTACTCACAGGAACTGCACAGGTTTATCTGATTCTGCCTTCAGGGGAGGAGGACAGACCGGGTGACTGACTGCTCAAAGACCGTTCTTGCCCTGTTTCTATGGTTTCCATGATTCTGCCCTGCCTCTAGCTCCCTCAAGGATGGGAATGAAATGTGACATATCTCTAACTCTACATGTAATGACAAGCAAAAATGACAAGTAATACGTGTATAAGGGCAAGAGATAGAAAGCTACACAAAGAAATACAGTAACTGATACAATCAATGTCACCAAATACTGCAATATACATACACGCTTTCCTCACCATCAACACCTGTAGCATGTATAAATTATCTGATAATCTAACATAGGTCTTACTTTCTTGTGTGAGTACCAGTGCAATCCAATATATATCTTGAGCAAACAAGATAAAAAGGAAGAGAGGTTGGCCTTTTAAACTGAATTTAAAATGTGTTCTAAATTAATGAAATTCAGGTAAGTGTTTCAATTACTTTACTTCTCCTATCTACAACAAAATAAACCTCAAAAGCAAAAGATATTTCAAATACTCTCCTTCAACTCTTTTGATTTCTACTAGACTTGAAAGGACTTATCATAGAAGAAATAAAGGGAATACTTGCCACAGAGTTAGAGATTTTAGTGCTTTAATATAACATTATAACCATTTCATGTTATCTAATACACATGTAATTTCCCCCCAGTGTAAGTAAAGCCAGAGATCTTATAACTTAGTCTCACCCATTTATTCTTCCATCATTGATAAAAACTTCATCTTGGTTTCAGTTTGAGTTCTTCATTATATTCATCTGTTTTATGTATTTCCCTATTATTACTTCCAAACTATAATTCTGCAACATGAATATGTAAGTAGATTTGGGCACTCAAGAATCAGAGAGACAAAAGGATTCTATTAATTCCCCACAGCCACATTCCTTCCCTTTTTCCTAAATGAGAGCAATATAGATTACGTATCCTACGCATCTGTAATATAAACGTACCTAAAGACCTGACACAGACGTCAGCTTACTTTTTCAAACATCAAGTAAGAAATTCAGTACATCTGTCATAAAGATTTTAAACTACAAAAATAACCACAGAAAAAAAATCACTTTGACTAAGTTACCACCAAACTTGGCCTCATAAAAAAGGAATCTATATATTTTTTTAAATTAAAATTAAGGTTGTGTGTTTTAAAGGACTTTTCTACCAAGCATTTAAAAAAAATGGTTCTTCCTTCAATGCTGAAACTTCTTATTCATTTAATTATAAATTAAGAACATGCTTCATATTCAAACTGTAGCACAAAATAAGCTATGGCTAGAACATTTGCAACTTAGTTTTTGGTTTTTAATGCTATTTAAGAACCTGTTCCTATTAAAATTTCTGATTGCATTACTTAAAAATTATCTAGCATTAAAATTGAATTATTCTTTTTAATACATTGCAGCCACTAATTGATCCTCATGATGGTTAGAGAAAGTTAGAAGGTACTGTTATCCTAGTCTTATCCAGAAGTAAAACTGAGGTAAAAAACCTAAACCACCTGCCTGGTGTCACATCGTTAGCAGGCCTGAAATCAGATCATAATTCTGTACGTCAGGCATAGCATTTAATTTTGTAAGTCTTTGTAGGACTTAGGCATCTGTCTCAAAGGAACTGTCTAACCATTTCTTTGGGATATTATGTTACATCAAAAAAGTGCTGTGCTCCCCAGAGACATGATTAATATTTGCCTTTAAACATTTCAAAATACAGAGAAAGAGAAACATTTCAAAACAGAGAAAGAGAAAAATCAAAAACAATCAGTAGATGTTGTTTATCTATCATCATATCTAAACTAATTACCTAACAAGCTGTCAGGCACAGATTTACAGTGACACAAGATAAAATTGTCTTGAACATTTTTAAGAGTGTAGCATCTTTGCTCAATCAGTCCTATGACAGAGAAGGTTAAAAGTACCCCAGAGAAATATAAAATTGTGTTGGCACTGTTGATTTTCAAGAGCTTTCTCTGTCTCTTGTGTTTCTCTTCCAAACCCTTAACTTCCTGTACTTCTAGTGCAGTTAAAACAAACATAAGACATACCTTGATTGTACTAGTGTGTGCACCAGGATATTCCTTCTCCTCCAGTGTTGACCAACGTTGTATAAATTTTGACACCAGAGGATCATCATAGTCAACTATCTGAAATCCTGAGACATTAGCTCCTCCAAACTGAATTTTTGACAAATCTCCATCAGTAAATCCCTGAGCACAGAAAAAAATTATGTCTGTTATTTTAATAGTTTTGGCAGTTCTCTCAATAGTGTATAAAAAGAAAGAGTTACCATATGACCTCTACTGCAGAAGAGTAAGCCAACATTTTCTTCAAATGGGATCCAACTTAAGTCCTGGGCTGCCAGGATTAAGTCATCAGCTCCATCAGCCAGCAATGCTTCTTCCTGCCCACTAGACAAACATTTTTATAGAGAGCAAGGGCTGAGTGGACCTGTCCTTGCCATCCTAACTTCCTAAACATCCTGTTAGTTTCAGGGGACTACTTAAATGAGAAAGGAAACACTGGACATGAGTAACAGGCAAGCAAGTTTTAGGCAGGAATACTTACAGCCACAGCCGTATCCCCTTTTTTAGGAGCTCTAAAGCATATGGAAGGAATTACCATCTCCACTGCCTCCTCCTTCTGACACAGAGAACTACTTCTCACTCTTACAAACAGTTGTTGTGTTCTGTTTTCTGTGTTTGGTGATTTAATATCACCCAAATAACCATACAAATGCATTTACATGAAATAATGATGTCAGACACTTGATTATAAATAAATGTTGTGAGTGAATACAAAAAGAAGCAGCAACTTCAAATCACATCATCATAAGTTGCTACAATTGCTACACTAGATGCTCTTTAATTATTGTGTATTAATGATCCTCATGTGCTGTTGCCTGCTAATACAGACTCTTCTACACAGATCATGTAACTTGATAGTTGAACAGGATACTCAAACCTCTTCTCCATCTATCAGCAACTTTTTATTCTCAAAATAGATCAATTTCTTGAATGACTGATCAGACTGGGGGAGAATATTACAATAGTCCATAAAGAAGAAAGCAGGTGGATTCAGAGAATATGAGATATGATTCAAATGCTAGATAAGTTTTCTTTCTGACAGAGAAAAACAAATTTTTAAAATCACTACCATAAACACTTTATACATAATATTAAACAGCTTTAAAACACAAGATTCAGTAATTTTTAGATCTTATGGACTTATTGTTAAAATTTAAAGCAATGGCTAAAATAGCAACCAGTTAACATAATGAAATCCACTGGGAACATTTTCTAAAATTTCCCTTAAGACTCAAAATACTGTTTAGACAACATTTGCAATGCAAACCACAGACGTCTAACAGATGATTTTTCACATTTAGTAAGATTTTTATGCCTGCTTTATGAATATCAGCACCTCAACTTCTTTATCCAAGAATTAGTTATTAAGACATAAGAATGAAACCCCAGTGTTCAGCTTTCAAAGAAGCCTTTAAAGCATCAGGCTTCTTCCCACCGTGGCACCCATATGACTCTTCAGAGCACTGCCTGCCTGAAGGGAGAAGTGTTCTCATCAAAGGCTGGGAGGAGGCAGGGGTTATGCCTCAGGTGCCCCAGACACACCGTAGTCCTTCTGTCTCCTCAGGCTCCTCAAAGGACTATGGAAGACAGTGTCAATTAGGGCACTCTGGGCCCTGCTGGAATTTATATCAAACACTATCACAGTTCAAGAATAAATGATGAAAAAAATGGCTTGGTGGCACTCACTATACAACCCCCAAAACCCTTTTCTTGAACAGGGTAACTGAGATTTGAGCATGCAGAATTTGCTTTGTCTATTACAAAAAACCAACTGGATTAGTTCCCCGAGCTACAGTAAGTAGGTGTTTATAGACTTTGATATCAGTAAAATGGCCCTTCACCTTTAGACACAATTTCAAAAAAAAAACCTTGACAGAATTTAGTGAGTTTTCTGAACTTTCCCTGCAGGAACACTATTAACTATACTGTCTGATCAGCTATGTTCAAGAAAATATGAATTCAAACTGATTATCCAGCCAGTCTGAGGGATGAAATGTAGAAATCCAAGACTCACTAGTCTAGCAGAATGAAAAATGAGAACTGTGATTCTTATGTATTTCGAAAGTTGTGAGAGAGAAATCATCACCTTGCTGAATGAATGTATCATCCTATGAGGCAGAAAGTTATTCTTCTATTTTACATACCCTCTTTTTCTAATGCATATAGAAAAAGAGAAGCTCTATTGTAGGTACTGAGCAACCTTCATTCCCATTGATGGGAATGTTTAAACCCTGAAAAAAAATCAGCCAATAAGCAAATATAATCTCAACACATGCATTCATTTTGCAAGGATAAAGACATCTAGCTTTTTTTCTGTTTTCTAGAATGTATTTAAAACAAAATACTAGTTGATGTGCTTCCATAAACAGTCAAATGAGCAATACAGGTATTTTAAATACTAAGAATGCTTACCAGATTTGCAATGATATAGTGGTATCCTTTAACATGTTTACCAATTGTGATAACCTGTAAAAAAGAAGAAATACCTCCTTATCAGGGAATGTTCACCTGGTATACAGACAAAGACTTGAAAGGTACAAAATGCAGTATTGATGTAAAAGCTAGTTGAGAGTTTTATGGTACACAATACTGAGTCTGTGTGATGCTTTATCCTTTATTTTACCCAATGCACCACTGAACATATTCTTTGCTGGTAGAAATTAGCCACGTTGAAGTCCAAGTCCCAAGAGGGGGAGTCCCTTCAGACACAGAAGCTGAATGCTAATTAATTACTATGCTCTGTATTAAAGGCACAACCCAGCCAGGAGAGAGCTGGCATCACACAATAGAACACTGTGCCTCACAGACTCCTGCTAGATTCTGCCCACTGACAGTAATGAATTATGAGGAAGCCTTGTAAAGTTCAAATTGTTTATTGCTCTAGGTCTTCCTCATAATCTCCCTCAAAGCCAGCTGGTGGTTTCTCAACAGTCCCTGCTGGCAGACCTGTAGCATGGATTCTTCTCCCAAATAAGCCTAATTAAAACTATGTCTGCATGGGGAAGTCTGCAATTTGAAGCTAAGCACTTCTCCAGAGGAAGGATGTGCAGATAAGAGAAGTCTAGAGGTTTATTCCATCTTTTGAGCAATGAGAACAATGAACTTAAATTAAGAGAGGATGACTCATTTATTTCCTCATTTGACATATAACTAAAATATTCAGACTAGGTATCATGAAACATATATCAGGGTACTAGTGAGCAACATTCCACATACTTGATTTAATGAAGTTACAGAAATATAATTGAAAACAGTTTTAACACTGAGTTTACATTACCAAAGTTTGAGACTGAGAGAGACCACATTACACAGGCCATGGAAGTAATTAAATTGCTCCTTTTTTGAGGTCAATACATATATGATATATGAACTTAAGTATCCTAAAACAATTACTTGGATCAGACTACTTAGGACTAAATATTTATCAAGAGGTTTAACAACTATTTTCAGATGTATTTCTTATGTAGCTGCTGCTTCCAAAGAAATTTCAGTTAGACCTAATACATTAGTTCTTCTGTATGAAATATTTCTTCATCATTGGTATCTGAGAAGACAACCAGTAGCTGCAAGCCTTTGGATCAATGCTCACTAACTCTGCTTTAGCTGCCACTGGGTACTCTTTTATTAACCCAGCTTGCTAAAATTTGCCACTTGTTCATGGATGCTGCCAGTTAAAACTAAGAAAATTCAGTGGTAATACCAAGAGCCATGATGAAGGAGCTGTGCACACAAAAGCTATTCAGCAGTTTAGAGGAGCTTCTCTAGAGGGGATAGACAAGTAGTGGCAGTAATTACAGAGTTGCCCAAAGGGTGTTATCAGGGTGAAATGAGATTCTGTAAAAGAAGCTGCCTGAGCAGAGACAGAAACTATAGAATGAAGAGCATGGTAACACAGACCTGCCAGATCAGAGAAAAGGAATACAAACTAGTCTAAGGGGAGCTGGGAAACTGAAACATTTTTCAACTTACATGAAACGTTGAAATCTGGAAGAGAAACTATAACATGAGACGAAAACCAAGAATGATGAAGCAACTTTGCAAATACATGTCATGGCTATACAAAAATCCAAGGGCTACAAAGAGTAACTGAGTGAACCTGAGGCTGTCACCTCAGCTTAAAATATTTGCAGGATAAATCAAAGCACTAAAATGGAAGATTTGTTCAACAACAGAAGGCAAGGAAAAAAGTGAAGAAGTTGTTCCTTTATGTACTGAGCATGCAAATAGTACTTTGGTAGTCGAGGAAAATCTGGTTAACAGAAAGCCTATTGTATTCCTTGCCGTAAAAATGCACAGAAAAAGGGATACTGGTATGATGTGTCTACTTCAGACATCCTCATGAAATGGAGGAAATTTCTGAGGGTTTTTTTTTCAGGGCAGGAATTAAAATAATTTTTCAAAAAATAAATCTGGTAGCAAAGCAAGACCTAAACTATGCTGCTATTAGAAAAGAATATCAGAAGAAAACACTCAAAGGATGCTCACAGGCAAGAAATCCATTGTCCAGCACTTCATTTTAAGAGATGGAGAAAATTAATAGAGAATCAGTGATTTAGACTTTCTTGTAGGCTATTTGAGAAATTGGAAGTGGGTTAACCTTTAAATGTAAGGAAGAGAAGTTACTGAGTTGTAAGGATAAGGGTAATGTAAGGGCTTAAAAAAGAGACCAAAGTCCAGAAACAACCAGGCTATCTTGTGAAGAGAATTCCAAGATTAAATCCATATGGGACAGCTTAAGAGGACATATTCCAGGGCATAGCAGTAAACTATTTAGAGGAGAACAATGAACTAGAGTTATATTAACTGACCTGTGAGGCTGATTCGGTTATCTAGGATTCTTCAGTGACTTACAAATCAAAACAGCAGAAACAAAAGCTCAGCCATCTGTATGCTTAAGGAGTAGCACAAGTCTGTGGGGATAAGCTGAGAAACTCCAAGCATCTAAAAAAGACTGACTCTATCAAACTGCAATTAGGGCAAGAAAAATATCCCAGAACTGCAATCAAAATAAGAAGCAGACAAAGACGAAAAGAGGGCGATTATGAAAGAAAGACTGTAAAAATGAGTGGTAACTGAAGGGTAAAGAAGGTTCTTGTCTATAAAAAGTGTCTAAAAGGTGAAACTGAAGAAAATCACAATCAGCCAAAATTTCATATCAGAGATTATAATGAATGTTACATAGTTATTTTAAAAGGAATGTATAGGATAGTAAGATAAATGCTAAAAATAGTCTTGTCAAGATTGAAATATATCAAAGCAGTGTCTTTCTTTTATCTGGCCTGATAATCAGGAAACAGCAGATGTGACATATATTGAGTCTGAAAAGGTGATTGTTCTGTAGGACATCATTAGAAACTCACAAGAGACATCGACAAGAAAAAAGTCACTGTAAGGTAAGTAAAAAACCGTGTGAAAAGCCACACAGAACTAACTGAAGAGGACCTACAAGGACTCCTTATGTCAAACATTGCTCCACACTGTAAATTTCTTCACATTGATAAGTCAGAAAATATGATTTTGAAAAACTGCAGATGATAAGAGAGATTACACTCTCAGAGATCAAATGTTCTTGAGAACAAGATCAAATTCAAATTTATCTTAAAAATTAGAAAATGTTTGTGGATATGAACTCCAAATAAAACACACAAACAGAATGTACTCCATTAAGGACACTGCTCATTGTCTGGAGCCTCTTCAAAATATAACGACCTTCAAAACAAAGACCAAAATAACAAGCCCTTCAAAAAACCTTCAAACAAATACATTCATACTCTGATGATACATCCCTACTGATGCTGCACAGTCTCACATGATGAAGCTTAAGCCAACAGGGAACTATCCTTACAATTTTCCATTGTGCTCGGCATGCATGAAAAGTGGTGAGGTACAGAGCCAGTAAAACCTTCCTAGCCACTAGGACTGAAGTGGTGGCTTTCAAAGTAATGCAGTAATTTGAATCAGAGCACTGTAATAATGCTTTTAAAAAGAAAATTTTAAAAAAAATCATTTTGGAAAATAATTTGCATGGGTGGAGAGAAGACAGATTTTGCTGCTCTTTTTAAAGCTCTTTTCATAGTTCTTTTTAAAGCTATGAAAAACAGCACCCAATTTTGGTTAACACACTTGAAGAGTGACACAAAATGAAGAGACAAGTAAGGAAAGTACAAATGACAAAGAGCTTCAAAACACGAATTTTAAAGGGCATTAAATGAGAAAGAGAATCTGTGATACAGTCTTCCCAAGACATAAAAGGTTCTCAGAAAATGCATTAGAGGGAGAAAATACCTTCTAGGTGTAAAAAGAACTAATCCTTATACATAACTACCTATAGTGGATCAGAGATAATAGTGTATCAACCATGTATAATACAGTATACTACTTAGGTCGTGAAATAGTCTGAACAAGGTATTTTGTAAATTACTGTTTTTATTTTAAATAACCAGGATAGAAAACTATACAGGATGATCCAGATAGAATTATCTTGCCATTGAGCAAAGGGACGGATTAAAGGATTTGCATGTTCACTTTCTGCCTGGCACATATGAGGTCCTCCATACAAACTAGTCACTGTCAAATGATTCATAATAATCACAAAAATACCACCAAAACAAATGAACTCATTACATTTACTTATAGAATACTGCTAACTGCTGTCACTGAAGAAAGGAGAATAGCAAACCTGATCAACAATGTCATTGACTTTATCACGTTCACAGTCCAAAATCACTCGTCTTTCCTTTTTTACTTCTAGATCTTGAAACAGTGAACGGTAAGTTTCATCTTTTCTCTCATTGTTAATATTTCCTACATTGATAGCAGTCACTTGCCACTTCTTTTCAGCAGCAGAATCCAGCACAGCTTGCAATGTTGATAACCCTAGTGAAATACAGGAGAAAACAGAAGATAAGACTGACAAAGCTTCTACAATGAATTAACAAGCTTCTACAATGTCATTTATGTGATCAGTTATTTAAGATCTCCTGTAACTTGGTTGACCTGTCACAAGTAGGTAGAAGTTAGAAAATAAGATATATGTGGTCCCAATCAATTATTATTGCATGAAATTTCCATTTGCATCACTGTAAGGCATCAAGGTAAAGCCTCATAAGTACAACTTTTGGGTTTGGTTTAACCCTTTTCAGAATTGGATTTTGCTGGTTTCACTGATCCACTGCTGGAATTCTACATAGTGGGAAAGAGATCTAGGAGAGGAGTGATCCAATTAGAGCAAAAGGATCAGCCTTATTAAAGGATCAGCTGCTTAAACAAAAGCTATTGAATAGCTTTCGTTCTCAGCACTTGAGCAGTACTGTATTTAAACTCAGACCTCACTGAAGTCTGTGGCAGAATTCCCATGTTCTGCAGTGATGGTAATGAGACTTACCATGTTTCAATTCCTAGCAGAGAATTCTACATGATTCCAGAGAGCAGTTTTAGAGATACCACATACTATTATAGGAAAAAAAAAAATAGACTTTCTTACGAGTGAATTGACATTTTTGCACGTTCTTCTCTCCTGAAACCAAACATCAGGAGTCCTTTTTTGAGACAAATTCTGATGTGGTATGTAAAGGAAGCTTCAGGTATAACTCTCACGAGAAATAATAGTGGTTATGCCCATAAACATAGAAGGAGAGCACTAAGAATTAATTTGTCTCACAGTCTGTAGGTATAATATTACACTAAGATTGGTCAGTGTTTAGCAATTCAGCTTCATCAGTGAAAATGGTAATGATATACAGCATTTCACAAGACTGGTCATCAGCAGAGGCAGAAAATGGCAGGCTTCCAAAACCATAAATTGAATTATTGTCTTATATAATTCTGGTGTTCCAAGTCTCTTTAAGAAAGACTGATAATAAGTTCTGTATGTCATATAATGAATATTTATTTTAAAATCACAGATAACTACAGTCCACCGGTACATATAAACTATTTCAAATGCTAAAGATGAATCTGGAGAACTTGTGTTAAAAAGGAAAGATTAGTAATATAAGCAAACTGAGAGATGCAGGGAGCATCTTAAAACACTAAAAAATATTAAAGTATGTTTAAACCTCAAAATGCTGCTTGAAATTACGAATTAAAATTTTACAAAAAAGACAGATCAGCCAAACTGAAACGTATTTTTAGTCTGAATAATTGTTTCAAATCTCATTTAGCAGATTTCAGGTCCTCCAACCTGTCTAAATTTTCTCTGAGTTAAACAATCTCAACTAGGCACAAATTAATAAGGACTTTTAATGCTAATACTACCCATTGCAAAGGGTTCCTATACTCTACTCCTCGGTTCTTCTATTTTTTCCGAGGGTTTCCCTTTCCTTGAGGTACTCTTGAAGGAGATATCAAATGGCTGCCTGGATTGCTTGCTTTTTTTTTTTGTGGCAGATTTGTCATCCTCATAGAGCTTAGTTTATTCTGATAGCAATAACACACTGCAAAATCACCAAACAAAACAAAAGCAACCGAACAAAAAGCATTTGCAGGAATACTTCCATGAATGTGAAATTTTCTGGAGAGCAGTAACAGAAGTGGAAGACTTTGCAGAGGAGAAAATTCCAGCAACTTCAGTTGCTATTTTTTTAAGCTGCAGAAGGACTACTGCTTGGGAAACTCATGTCCTAAACATCTTTTGGTTATCATGAGACAAACTTTTAAAGCAGTGAGCATTAAAATGGATGACAGAAGAGAGGCTGAATAACTTAGCAATTCTTTTACAGATAGAATCTTAAAATAATGCAACTACTGTTTCTAACACTCACTATTGTTAATGGCAGAGAGGAGGTAAGGATGGTAAAGGACACTACTCCACATTACATGAGCATAACTAGTGTATTAAGACAGTAATAGCTTGGGCACACATATACTGAATGTGTGTCCTGTCCTCACTCCTTATGGACAGGAATGACAGGAAATTGCCCTGTACTTTAGCCAGTCAGTCCCTAACCACAGAGGTGCTCTAACACTAGCAATAAACAATTCTTTAGGAATAAGTCATCAAACTAATTCTTATTAGCCTTCATAGATTCCATGATGAATAAGTCTCTTTGCCTCTTTTATCTCACTCCTGAAGGTGGAAACATCTTCAACTCTATATAATTCCTTAAATATACATCCCTGTCACTACATTTACAGGCAAAAGTGCTTAAAGGAACTGTGGACTTGTGTATTTGGGATTTGGTGTCAATGTAGCTGTCTACAAACTGTTTGACTCTGCAGGTTGACCTCACACAATCTGTGGGAAGCACTGAGGAGCAACAATTTACTCCTCATAAGGGTAGGAGCTTCATGCCTTGGAGCTTGATATTGCTGGGATGTCTTGCACAAATAAAACCAACAGGTAAGAAAAAAAAGGAATCACCAAAGGGTGACTAGAAAGAACAATCTCATGCTGTTATTCCTGGCCAGATCCAGACAGTGCAGCTCACAAGAACTAGGTGTTTTTCAGTACTTCCTAAATATAAATCACATGCAGGTCACATTCTGCCCACTGTTAGAGTACTGGCTAAGAAAGTAGTTTTACATCTGTCCCTTCTAAAAAGACAGTGAATGTTTCTGATTCTAATGTGAATTTGAAAAGGAACTGCCAGAGAAATGAGCTTAGCATTCATTGTTCCCTGTGACACTACCTTTTGACATTACACCAGGATTACTTCTTCTAACTTGAGTGCTTACCAAAGGGATATAGAACTCTCCTGAGGAGACCCCTTCAGCTTCTGAACATCATGTATAAAATGGCATCAGAATGCAGGGAATTTAAAGTAACCCCACTACTCAACAAACCATGGAGTGGTATAGCCATGTTTTAATTCTATTTGCATTTTATAATTTAACTCTAACCAATGAACATGCAGAAAAGCTACAAAATAGCCTCTTTAAAGGGAACAAGAGCAGGTAAGAATAGAAGAAAGTTAGCCAAGGACTACTAGGTGAGGACAATCTGAAAATGGAATGATAATAATGAAATTCCAGAAAAAGCAATCAAAAATCCCACCTTTTCTGGATAGAGCTGCTTCTTCTCAGAAAAATAACTGATATACCACAATTTGCCAGTGACATTTTCAAGTACATAAACTGTTATATTATTACTACTACAGCCATAAAAGGGCATGAGAAGGCTGTATGGTGGAGTTAATGGATTCTAAGCAATGGGTTTGGGTTTATCAACATGAACAATAAAATCTAAGCTCAACAGAGGCAAGGAATTTGAAACCAAAAGCAGCCTCCAAAGAAGCAGGGACTGACTGCACCCAAGATTTTTTCCTTGCTTGGTGCCCAACTATGGATTTTGCATATGTAGAGTGAATCTGTTGCAGCAGACAGCCCTTCCTGCCCAGATTTTTTTTCTCCTTTGATGTTTCTTTAACAAAAAAGAAAAAACTTTACATAGAAACCATTTTACAGCACGTGACTAATCTCACATTGCTTAACAGTTGCAATTCTATTAATGCATACCATAATAATTTCATTCTCATTTAAACAATTTTGTTTCTGTCCCAAAAGCTCATTTCTAACTTCAAGAAACACTTGATTCAGTTACACTTACACTTGTTGGAGGTAAATATTTCTTCTGTTATTTACTTATCTAATATGAATTCCAGATTTCAATGACATACACCTGCCAAACAGGGTGCAGGTTAAAAGTACCACACCTTACCTCTGTCACTGTCATACAAATATGCAAACTTGGTCCACTGATAGTACTCGATCAAGCTAAGAAGAGCTCCCTTGAGGTCAGGTCTCATCTGGATGACAAAGGGATGTGTTCCATCTGTTGGGAAGCTGGGAGTTATGAAGGAGACATGAAGAGTCCCACAGAATGATGTTATGGTATTTACAGACTTCTTGTCATAGAATCCAAAAATAGCAAAGACTCCTCTTGAAAACTGGGAGCAGACTAGAAAGAAGAAAGACAGAAAATTAGTGGGAGAATTTATTTTAAAAAATTGTTGGCAACTCTATAATGTATATATTCATGAGAAATGTGTGTCTGAAAAGTGTCTGATCATATAAATACTAGGCAAAAAAAGTAATAATCTGCTATGGAGATAATTTTTTATCATTATCAATCAGTAATATAAAACTTACACTAGAAAAAACAAAAAGGAAGTTTCAGATATGTGGTGCACACACCTAGATGATAAAACTCACCAACTTATTCTTAAATTCAATTTATGTTGTAAAGAGCAGTGATGACAGACATCAATGGCAGTTGCAATTCAAAAAGTGAGACGTTATGACCACACACAGCATTATGGAAATGGATAATGTTTTGTCATGTTAAAAATAAACTGCCTCTGAGGTCAAGATTCACTGAGCTTTTTGCAAAATACTTTAAATAACTTTCCATTTGTGGAAACACAAAGCCAAAACTAAACCCAAATCTATCAAGAGCAGTAAGAAGTCTGTTTGCTTTAAAACCTTCCTGTATCAAAGCATTATTTTAATTCCTGGTTTGTAGGACTCAGCAAAAGCTGGTCCTTCTGGATGACACTTGCGGTCATGTTGCAGGAAGAATAACCTCATAGGTGTAAATAACATGCTGATCATTCACTTTTTATCTGTGGAGACAATTCAGGCCAGTTGATGAATGTGACTGACCAGGACAGTCTGTGCAAAAGACCTGGTTCTTCTGGGGTGTTCTTTTCTTTGAGACTGCAGGGGATACTAGTGCCTAATTTCTACACCCAGGGTACAATAAGGAAATATTAATCTCTGATTAATTCACACTTATCACTTATGCATTCTTTGGTTTGCAGTCACCTTGAACAAGACACATCCTTCTAGAGACACCTGACCTGCTTATAGATAGAAATCACCATGTAAATGATGCTAATTTTGCCCCACCATTTAGTGCACTAATCCTTGAATATAATTCATATAACGGCAAAAATAAGTTGGTTTATTTTTAGAATTTCCTAAATTTGAACTAATAGTATATTTTTATCTTTCAAATTTATTGTATCTTTATTTTTAAAATTGTATTTCTTTTTTTAAAAGGAATATTATGCCTTTATGCCTGTAACTACTCATTGCTATCTTCTTTTCATGGCTTTGCCTATGCATCTATGAGACCACTCATCTCTCATGCCCTAATTATTCCTATACTCCAATTAAAAGCACCTAAACAGGATGAGTGAAATTCTGAGTCTGCCAGTTGTAAGTTTTCACCTATAAATTTTAATTAGGTCAGAATTTCGCCTCAGGTGAGAAAATACAACTGATAAAAAAACTTGATCAGTAACATCTCTTTATAAAAGGATGCTGCAGGTTTTACAGGGCTAGAGTACAAGATGGTCAAACCTTTTCCATTCTAACTACAAATCATTACAGAATCATAGAATTGAGTGGAAAAGACTTTTAAGATCAGAGTCCAACCATTAACTCAGCACTGCAAAGTCTGTCACTAAACCATGTCCCCAGGTGTCATATCTCAACATCTTTTAAAGACATCCATGGTAGCTACTCAACAGCTTCCCTGGGATAATTGTTCCAATGCCTCCCATGAAGAAATTTTTCGTAATATCCAGTCTAAATATCCCCTATCCTAACTTGAGGCCATTTCCTCTTCTATTGCTTGTTATCTGAGAGGAGACCAACTTCCACACTGCTACACTCTCCTTCTAGGCAGTTGTAGAGAGTGATAAAGTCTCCTCTGAGCTACCTTTGCTCCACACTAAATATCCCCAGTTCCCCCAACTGGTCCTTTACAAGACTTGTGCTCCAGACCCTTCCCCAGCTCCATTTCCCTTCTCTGGACACACTCAGCACCTCAATGTCCTTCCTTCATTGGGGGGCCCAGAACTGGATACAGGATTTGAGGTGTGGCCTGACCAGTGATGAATACAGGAGGATAATCACTGTCTTGGTCCTGCTGGCCACACTGCTCTTGATCCAGGCCAGGATGCCATTGGCCTTCTTGGCCACCTGGGCACACGCTGGCTCATGTTCAGCTGGCTATTGACCAGCATCCCCAGGTCCTTTTCCACAGGGCAGCTTTCCAGCTGCTCTTCCCCCAGCCTGTAGTGGGGTTGTTGTGATCCAAGCACAGCACCTGGCATTTGGCCTTATTAAACCTCATATAATTGGCCTGGGCCCATTAATCCAGCCTGTCCAGACCCCTCTGTGGAGCCTTCCAGCCCTCCAGCATATCAACACACCCACCCAACTTGGTATCCTCTGCAAACTGACCGAGGGTGCACTTGATCCTCTCATCCCAATGGTTGATAAAAATATTAAACAGGGCTGGCCCCAACATTGTGTCCTGGGAGACACCACTTGTGACTAGCTGCCAGCTGGATGCAACTCCATTCATCACTGCTCTCTAGGCTGACCATCCAGCCAGCTTTTTNCAGGAGGATAATCACTGTCTTGGTCCTGCTGGCCACACTGCTCTTGATCCAGGCCAGGATGCCATTGGCCTTCTTGGCCACCTGGGCACACGCTGGCTCATGTTCAGCTGGCTATTGACCAGCATCCCCAGGTCCTTTTCCACAGGGCAGCTTTCCAGCTGCTCTTCCCCCAGCCTGTAGTGGGGTTGTTGTGATCCAAGCACAGCACCTGGCATTTGGCCTTATTAAACCTCATATAATTGGCCTGGGCCCATTAATCCAGCCTGTCCAGACCCCTCTGTGGAGCCTTCCAGCCCTCCAGCATATCAACACACCCACCCAACTTGGTATCCTCTGCAAACTGACCGAGGGTGCACTTGATCCTCTCATCCCAATGGTTGATAAAAATATTAAACAGGGCTGGCCCCAACATTGTGTCCTGGGAGACACCACTTGTGACTAGCTGCCAGCTGGATGCAACTCCATTCATCACTGCTCTCTAGGCTGACCATCCAGCCAGCTTTTTACTCCTCCAAGCCATAAGCAGTCAGTTTCTCCAGGAGAATGCTGTGGAAATTGCTATCAAAGGCTTTACTAAAAGCCAGGTAGACAAGACTCACAGCCTTTCCCTCATCCACCAAGCAGGTTGTCTTGCCATAGGAGGAGATCAGGCTGCATGAACAGAACCTGTCTTTCACAAATCTATGCTGGCTAGGCCTGATCACCTGTTTGACTTGCATGTGCCTAGTGACAGCATTTAAGATGACTTTCCCCAGAACCAAGGTTTGGGTGACAGGCCAGGTTATCCTTCCAACTCTTGTAGATGGGTGTCACCTTTGCTAATTTCCATCCAATGGGACCTCCACAGTCCTAACAGATTTGATGTTGAGTCAACTGACCCATGACCAAAAAAACCCCTAAAAATCAAAATTCTACTGATGACACCAGGCTTAGAGCCAGATATTGATCTACTGGCTTGCTGTTTTCTTCTGTTTCTTCCCTCATATTCTCTGCACCTGGAAGGATAGAGGACAATGCCGCTTGCGCTCCTGATCCCTCAACCAGTTGTCCCAAGTCCCTGAAATCTCTTGGTTGTTCTTAGAGAGATTTCTGGGACTTGGGACAGTCTTCATGGACTTGCTCAGACTTCTTGTTGCAACTTCATTACTGCCTACATGAAAAAAATCAATCAAGGATAATCAAAGGCAGTATTCAGAGCAGAAAGCTTTCTCTTCATGTCTTAAATACAAGCCCCAAGGAGGCAGGGCTGGTTGCCATACGGTGCCTTCTGTTCCCTTCATAGGGGACTCTCCTATGGAAATGACCCATCTTTTTGCTTTATGGAAGCAGCTTTGATGCAGAGAGTAGGCCAACCTCAGCAACACCTCCATGCTGGATGAACCACTGTCGTTGCAGCGCCTCATACCGGCTGTGGGAGGGCACCTGGGAAGGTGGGGCAGTCACAGAGGAGATACACCAGCTACACCAGGCAGGAACCCATCACCAGTGCCCCCTACCCCTAAAGTCACTGTGTTCACCCAGGCAGAGAGAGGAAAGGGAATCCTCTGTGCCATGTATCCAGTCTGCCTGTCCAGCCTGTGTCAGGGAAAGCAGATAGGTTTTAGTCTCTCTCTCTCTCTTTCTTGCTCTTCCTGCTACTCTTCAATGCACTCACCTCCCAGAACTCTGTCACTGAGCACAGAGGAGTTCCCCTACCCAGGCACACCTCCCACAGGAGTGTTCCTGGCTGCTGGTCAGTATTGGCCAGAGCAAGCTTCACCCTCCAGCCCGACACCTGTATGGCAGCACGTTCCCATTGGAGCCCTGTCTCTGTGCAGCTGTGTCATGTTGAACAAAGACTTCTGAAAAAGGCTGTGAATTTTCTGAATAGGTTTACTGTTGAAGTTACTGGAACTCCTTGTTCTATTCCACATCATTATGCTCTCGCTGAGGCAAAACCAACCCATCAACCCCTCCACACACACTCATGAATGATTGTTTCCCATCTGCAGCGAAGGCAAATACCATCTGAACTTGCTACAATAAAGGCATTAATGCCTCATAACTCACTTTCAAAAATGCACATAAAAATAGAGCATCAGTTTACCTCTGGACTCCTGGACGAGAACCTTGCAAAGACTCCTACTTGTACATTACTGTGACCTTCTGCATTAAACCATTTTAATACTGCATATAAGGTGACAGAGACAACAACAGTCTCATCAAAGGACCACTGAAAAATAAAAATGTTTTATGTCACTATTGCCAACACCTGGGATGCATTTCTCCTGTCCCACTGCTTTTCTTCCATCACCAGTCAGTGATTTTAGGCACTCTTTAGATGGAAAAATGCTCCCTACAGCAGCTAACAACCAGAAAATTTGAAAATCATAGGTGATGCCCTTTCAGAATCACCACCCATTCTCTCCTCACCTTCCTGAAACTTGCGACCTTTACCTCGACCCATGAGTATTCTCACTTTTGCTCTTCCTTTCTTCTTCTTTGTATGCTGGGGACAGAGGGGAGAGTGAGTGGCTGTGAGTGTTTTGCAGCTGGTAGGGTTAACCCATGACAGGGTAAAAGGCGTTATTCCACCTTCCACCCACAGGACAGATCTGTAAATACCCTTGGCCTGTGCTCCACTGCACCTCTTCAGTGACACAAACACGCATCCAGTCTACTCTCTTCAGAAGTCAACTGCTATTCTTTGAAACTGAACATCCTTCCTGACAAGGCACAAACTCAGACAACCTCTCGTCACAACTGACTTAAATACAGCCCTCTTGCATTAACACAGTGAACAACTCTCTGTTTAACAGTCACTACACCTGATAAGTCATCAGTCCTTACATATGTGTCTTCTTCTGAGAAAGGTTAGTAAAAATTTTCATCTCCTCTCCTGCACAAAGTGAAAGACAAGTAAAAAGCACCACCTCCAACTGGAAATGTCATGTCACTGCAGTTCTAAGTACCTAGAAGAGTTGTGGTTTAAAAGCTGAATTACACACACACGTGAGTAAACAATGCCAACAAATAATATGGTAAAAGAAAAACATTTTATATTTTTAAGATTATTATGAAACCTGTCAAACAGATACAATGTCTCAATTCAACCACGGCTCCCTTAATGTGAAATAAAATGTCTCCAACGCAAATCTTCAAGTATGGACATAACTCACATCTGGGTCAACCAGAAAAATCAGGATCAACTGTAATCCAGATAAAAATAAATTTTCATCAGCACTGATCAATGCCACAATGTCACACAGAAGAACCTCAGTGTTCTGCTTTTCTCTGTGAAATTCCACTAAAGGTAAGTGGGCAGGCACCTATGCTATGTAATAAAAAACATGCTACAAATAAGCATTTAGACTTTGTCTAAAGACAAATTCTTGCAATTCCTATGGGGTTTTTTTGTTGTTTTTTAGGAGCACAAGGGAAAAGAAGGGACATTATTTCCAAATATAACGGTGACCCAGCAGATAATGCAGAAACTGCAATTGTTTTTGGCAGGATTCCCACCTCAGACTACATCTACAGTCATGTTGCTATTGCTGGAAGACATTAGCTTTATAACGGTGAATCACAAGATGTTCACAACTATTAGAGTAAAAAAAAAAAGTCATGATGATTAGGACTCATAAGCCACTGAAATATGAAAGATCTATTTCATTAATGACATTAAAACCAACTGCCAAGATTCATTTCTTTCAAGTTCTCCTATATGAATTGGAGTCCTTTCCAGAAATGGTCTATGCCTTACTTAGCAACAAAAGGGGAAGAATATAGTAAGCTCATTTTGTGATCACTTTTCTAAAGAGATTCTCCTAGAATGGCAAATAACTGTGAATTCCAAGAAATAGGGTAAATAAAGATTCTTGAGAAGGAACAATTACCACAAGGTTTTGCTATAGTAAAGGTTTAAGTATTTTATATTTGACTTCTTGTTCTACAAACATTTCCAGGTACAAACCTGGCTTGCCTTTTTTTCCAGAGTACTAAAAAGGTGCCCCAGACTTTTATTCCAAAAACTAAGGGTTAGATTTGTTCAACAACAAAATTATGCTTAAGCCTGCAATGAGAAATAGGTGCCCTGTCAGAGGGCATCCAAAACTGCTTGCTCCATTATTAACTCTTCCATTGTTAACTACATCTATTTCTTCTTAGAACTCCTTTTTGCCACAATGCATTCATACCTTTCTCTCTTTCCCACTTTCTCTGTTTCAGTATTCTGTTTTGTCAATGAACTCTGTAAGCAGGATAACCTGGTATTTACCACTGTGGTCATAACTGGTTCTTCAGAAACAAAGAAATACAGCACTATACACTCTTTGCTTCTCATCATGTAGAGCATATTTCTGTGATGCATATCATCCTAAACCCAAAGCTCAGGAAGTGCCAGCTGAAGAGTTCACTTGCAAATACAAACATATTACAAATATGCTAAGCTTTACACAATGAAGTGACTCCAGTGAAGGAATGATAGTTTGCTTGCATTACTGAAGAACTGAATCATTAAATTACACAGAAACAGTTGGATTTGAATACATATGCTTAGAAACTCTTTCTGATTAAGTCTTCCTAAGCCAAGATTTTCTTCCTTTAGTATTCTCCAAAGGGAAAGTAATGAACCTAATAATTGTTTACATTCAGAGACAAGTAAATTGGAAAAAGAAAATTAGCAAAGTGCTAATTACTTACTAAAACAGATGTCTAATAGTACCTGGTTACAGGTAAATTTCCAAACACTGGTATCATGACTCCTGACATACTTCTGAATTTTTATTTATGAGAATTTTTACACTTGGTTTCTGTCCAAAGACAAAAATTTAAAATGAGAAAGTATTAGCCATTCAGTGCTTAGATTTCAAATGCTGTCCAATATTAATGTGGCTTTATATATTATTTTATTGTAATACCTTGGTTTATCATTAGTGCTGCAAAACTGTTTTAATATTAGCATAGGGAAATAAGTATTCAGTGCAATTATTTAATCACACACAATGGAATAATCATTCTCTTACTTCTGTGAGAAAGAAACTATAGCATAAGTATAAAGAAAGAGTCAAGCACTGCCTCTCCAAAACAGACCAAAACACAAAGGAAACACTCATTGGTTTGATAAGTTGATAGATAAGTCAGAAGTAGCCAGGAACAAGATGTAGAAACTGAATGCCCAGTTTACACAATCATTTCAGCTTCTGAAAGACCACATTATGAATAAGCAGACAGTGGAAAGGAACAATAGATGGAACAAAAAATAAGCAGGAACCACAGGGAAAAGAAGAATTCACATATGATTTAAACCGTATCAGAAAATCATTGTGAAAATAAAAACCAGTATGGATTGCTTCCAAAGCCGTTACAAAAACTGCAGCAGAGCAGACAACATATTGTATATACATTCCTAGACTAAATTTTATTTCAGTTAATATTATAGATATAGTCTGCATGGTCTATTTTACCCATTACGATTCCATGATTATCTCCTAGATAAAAGCCACTCCTCAGGAAGATTGATTAAGGCATAAGGAATCACCCAAGTCCACATAGAGGGATATTTAGAACCACAAAAAAGTATGTTTTAAGCAGAACAACCTGAGATAGAAATACTTTTTTCTAAAGGCCATGGTAGGCTAACTGAAATTAGGAAGAAAACAGTTCCCCAAGGCTCAAAGAAGGGCACAATAACTGAAAGACAACAGACCAAAGCTTCATGGTAGTATTCAATAAAACATAGGGCACAGAACCCAAATAAAGGCTAGCATTTTAGAATTCCAAGATACCCTTTACCAAAGCTGAGAGGCAATCAATGCCAATTAAAAAACTGAATGGCAATCAGAACTAAAAATATGCTATACTTCTGGATAACAAAACACTATATTACACTGAAAAACATTCCCCTTTATCCCTGCAAGTTTTAATTCCAGCCCTAATAAATGTGGAGTTTTATCTTATTTTAAGCATTTAAGAAAATCTGCCCAACATTATAGCCATTCAATACTGACCTGAAGTGTGTATTTTCGTCTTTGCGGGTTGCTCATACACGTATCTTATGGCTAAAGAAACCCCAAAACAAACCAGACCTCATTGGGAAAGGTGATCATTGAATACTGAGCTCACACAATAGCTCAGCAATGAACCTCCTCACCTGCACACTCTGCATTAATGCACAAAACGTGACTTACAGCACCAGACAGTGACCTGGCAGGCCATCGGTCTGTATCAGAACAAAGGGAGACTCAGTTTTTCACAGAGCTGACTAGGGAAATTCTCACAGCCTCAGAGACTGGAAAAGAAAGAATTTAAATCCTGAGACTGGAATGTCTGTAGAGGACAATTATGGCAGAGCAGATACCAAGGATTTTTTTTTGCACCTTTCCTGGCAGAAACGCCATCTTCAGTTGTTGCTACAACCTGAACTGTTTGCTCAGAGATTATGCAACTGAATGGAACTTTCCACACCTTGTTATTAGCAAAAGCAGCTTTGATCATTTTGTAAAATTAGATTCAAAACCTGGTTTGCTGCAGTACAAAACAAGCTCAAAAGCCAGAGGAGAGGCAGATTAATCTATTTCAACCGGTCAATCATACTTCACAGTGAGGAAGAAAACTGTGCCAATATGGGATATTTTAAGCAGCACAAAAAAGCCTTCAACAACTTAGTAGCCATCTGTTAGGAAAGTACATGATGATAGGCACAGCTTCTCTATATGCTAATGCTGCAATAATGAAGGTGGTAAATAAACATCATGTTCACAATGAAACAACAGGTCAGAAAAGCAGTCTTTTTCAATGACAGTTGCATTCAATTACATATTGTTTGGCTGTGCACTGTAAAGCATTTGAAAATCATTTTCATTGCCAGGACAATTACCATGATGCAAAAGAAATCATTACAAAACACCGTTGGAAAGAATCATGCTAAAACTATTATGTCTTTACAAATCAAATAAGATGCCTGGAATTAAATTAAAATGCAATTCTCCTGATGAAAGAAAAAAAAAATGTTCTTATTCCACAAAATTCTTACACTATTCTTCATTGTTAGGGTCCTAGTGTATTTGTCTAAATCTCCATTTTCTCCAGCTGAAGGAGATATAATGTTTCTGGAACCCCAAATATAGCAACCTGGGAACTCTATTAAATAACAGAAATATTACTTCATCTTCTCTCCAAAGTCCAGATATTCTTCAGGAAGCTTCTCTCCCCTGCCTCACTTCTTTCTTTCCTCCTTCCACCCAAATAACACCCATTCTGTTTCCATTTGATTACACAAATTTTAAGTCAATTTCCTTCAGATCTAAGAACTCACCTTGCAAATATGCCTTTCTGATGGTGTTTCTACCTTTCCCAACAATTACAACTTTGCAGTAACACAAAATTTAGAGCGTCCAACAAAGTATTACCTCCTAGATATAGAAGCAAATAGTGAAATCTAAGAAGAGGCCACTGGCTTTTTTGGAGCCACAGTGCAAGTCATGGAGAAGTCATCTATTTCAGGACCAGGCTCATTTTGTTCAATCAGCATAACTCTACTGAATTTAACAGAGCCAATATAATTTATCCCAACTAAAAATGTAATTCTCCATTTTTAGCATAACCATTTTCACACATATTTTCAAACCAGAAATGTTATATACAACAGAATACTCATCATCTCCTCTTCCCCTTAATCAGCATTGCTGGAAGCATCCCATTTCTATATTTCATTAAACTAATCATATTCCAGTTCCCAAGAAAATGTCATTGTGTAAAACTGTCTTTGAAAAATTGTAAAAGGATTTGGAAAGAGATAAAATTAACTTGGTAGGCAAAAGTACTTTTTGTTAAAATGTTGACAGATTGGGATTCAATTTATCAACTTCTTTTTCTTTAATTGAGCTAGAACGACCAACCATCACTCCTGAACAGATTGTCTAACACCATCTAAAAGGAAGCATGGTTCCAGCATAGAGTTCCTCTGTTAGAAGGATGGGAATGGCTACAAGAAAAGACTCCAAGGTTCCCTCCTAAGGATTAAAAAAACAACAAAAAACAACCCAACCAAAAAACCCCAAACAAACAAAAAACCAAACAAACAAACAAAACCAAACAAAAAAAACCAAAAAAAAAACCCCCAAAAAACCCCAAAACAAACAAACAAACAAACAAACAAAAAAACCACCAAAAACCAAAACCCAAACACCTGGAACAAATCTTAACGAAACTGCTGTAAGGAATAAAGAGGATTTCATGAGGCAGATAAAGTACACCGGAAGATATGAAAGGATATGAAAGTGATCTATTACTTCTGAAGAAGGCTCCATATTACATTTTTAAAGGAATAAATTGTGATTTTCCAATTGGTCACTGGTGACCTGCCATACATCTTATTCTGAGAAAGTCAAATGTTTAGTCCTTTTTATTGCTTTCATAGCTCTGTCTGAAATGATGCAGCTGGGAGCATATTTCCTTCACCCTGCACAGGACAGCCTACACTTTGTCACTCCAGCATGGCCAGCACTGCAGCACACAGCTGTACTACAGCCTGTCACACCCAGCCTAAGCTCCCCTCCCTCCAGACAGCTGAACCTGATTTGCAAGTAAATTATCTAACTAAAAATTTTGGCGTAACTCTGCTGAGAGGAATATGTCACACAAACTCATGACTAAATGTAACAGTAATAAAGACAATTTCCTATGCTGTCACAGGTCCAACAGCTTCTACTCCTCATAGGAAGAATGATGGATCTCTGCCACCTGTAACAACTTCCACCCAGCATTGTTCCAGCCTAAACCCCTGACCTACAGCAAAGGATAGCCTTGTGTGGTTCTTTTTGTGACATTTTAGCAGTACTTTCAGCCATAGTCTAACTTCCTGCAACATCTTGCAGATTTATGACAGTTATTGGGATAATCAGCTGTTAACCTAATTTGCCAGGCTTTATTTGTATTTAGAAATGGTCCAGTACTCACATCACACACCTTCCTGTGTGCCCTATTTTTCAATGACTGTAGAAGTAAGAGAAACATAATTTATTTGGGAAGTATTCAAAGAGCATTTCATAAACATTATTAGCAATACAAATCACAAAAGCAGTAAGATACTCTTAATTAGGTCGCTCTGGTGAACAGCTGTTTGTCCTGATTATATGACTTATTTAATTAAGAAAAGAACTTATTCAATAATAAAGCAGCAAGGAGAGCTTTAAAATGATAAAGTAAAATGAGCATGCACTGCAAACATAGTAAGAACATTCCTTGCCCCTCCTTTGTCAATTGCTTTAACATTCAATAACTTGATGCATTTCAAAATGCATTAAAAGTTTCAAACTTTTTTTGTTTTATTTAGGGATTAAGTCATTAATGAAACTTGCAAAGATGTGATACAGCACATCATTACCAGTTAACACTGGTTAACTTTAACAAAGTTAACTTTAACAAAGCAATGATTCATCCTTATGCTTCACTGTGACTGAGATTATACTTCCAGATTATTTCTGCCTCTGTTCAGATCTCACAGAAATGGGGCTAATTAGTTTAATGAGGTTTTACACTGTTTAACCTCTCTGTTTTGCCTGTATTACCTGAGCTAATTTGAGCACCTGCATTGTACTATGTATAGACATGTGTATACACTACGACAAACTAAAAATAAAATTTTCTAGAGGAAACTTGTGCAATGCCTTAAACAGCATGAAAAAACATTCCCACTCAGCACTGAAATAGTGTCAAAGAGTCACATTATCTGGGCCTTTAAGTTCTCTATTGCAAACCTCCTGCTACATTACGTATGTTCTCTCTATCTTTATGTATGAATGATGTATGTTCTAAATATATGTTTTGCAGAGGTTTATAGGATTACTAGATTTGGCTTTATAAGAATATCCCATTCACCCACTCTCACTGCTATTTCAGTGGTGAGCCCAAGACACCACAATAAAAAAAACCAAAACAACAACAAACCCCCCCTCCCAAAATGTACAAACAAACAAAGTCCCCCACAAAGCAAAAGCCATTTTATGGCCTTTCAGTTTCAAACCATACAGTTCCTTTAGCTGAGCAAAGCTATCTGAATGTCAGGAAATTCTACGATGTGCATATAAGATCAGTAACTCATTTGTGGAAAATGAGCTTTTGACCACATGTTCTTATGCTTTAAAACTTTACCATACTATACCTGAGACAAATAATCAATAAAATATTTACCAACACTATTTACTATGTCTCCTCTAGTAAAGCAAATAAGCTTTTCAACTTCCCTTGCAAATAGTTACCTCAAATTGACCTTGTTTATTAAGAGCTTCTAAGCACATATTAAGTCAAAAAAATGGTCTTTTCCAGGCACATTGACATCTTAGAAATGAAAATCCACTTCTCCTTTGTATCAAATATCAGAAAAAACCAAATTAATATAGAGTCCTTCCAGAAAATATTGGTTCAAGGAGACACATCAACTTCAAGCAGCTGGCGATAAGCTCTCCAGAAACTGATTGCTGACACTAGAAAGAAAATACGACCACCTGCTCTGCACATCAAAAGGCCAGACTGAGGATCTACAAATGCTCCAGCCACTTGGAGACCTACTCACAGCACATACTGCACTCTGCTCATTCATACTGGGCGTTTATAAGTTTGGTAGCAAGCAGTGCACTGCCCTCAGAGCATATATGCAGAATGGAGAGTTGCTATTGAAGATTGAATATATTGGTTTCAGAGGTTTTACCTTGGGCTGATTTTAGGTTATCCCTGTGGACTAAATGTTCACTAGCAGTTTGATTGCATTGTTGGAATTCCAGAAACACATCCTCCAGTTCAGTTAATTCAAAAAGAATGTGTTACTTGGGCTCCTAAACCACTCCAGAATATGAAACAAGCAGCAGAACCAGGGCTGACCAGGAAACTTCCTTGAAATATTCTACTCTTAATTCAAACTGAATTATTCAGGTGGAGACATCCATGAATTCCCATGGCATGAAAAACATATTTCCATTTGAACATAAGTAAAATTTGATATGATGGGATAGCACTAGAATTGGTTACACTAGGCTGCATAAATTTAGTGTCCCTTGAGTATTTCAGGTTTTCACTGACAACGTGCTAAAAAGGAGTTTACACCAAAACCAAAAGTATTAAGCTACAAGTCTTCTTTAACTTCCTGTTCTAAAGAGGTACTTGATTTTTCATAGTCACATATGTTGCACCAGCTCCCACAAATAAAAAATTAAAAACTCTTTACCCATGTTGACATCTTGCATAGCCCTATCATTAGCATCTGGCTTGGTGGTTTGTTTGATGTCCTAATTCATTGAAAAATGCTAAATGTGTCACTTACCAAAGAAATATTATCTCCCTTCTCTCCTGTTATTTTTAAAAACTCATGACTTTCAAACAAGTGTCATGATTTGGGTGTCTGTTTCATGAAGTAAACATTAGGCATTGACAAAATACAGTAAATCATGCTGTAGATCTTGGAGAATGATTTGTTATACTTATAAGCGGCTGCTTCAAATTTCTAGCACTAGCCAGCTGGAGTGGTTGGTGTGCACTTCAGGGAGAGTAGTCCAATATTGAATAATTAGACTTCAAAGTTATAAAACACAATTGAGCTCCTACAGGTAAAAAATTTCTGTGACAACTCTAACACTCTCCATTACTTTTGGAAAATCAGACCACAATTTTCATAGCTAAGAAACAACTTGATCAATTGCTGAAGTGCAAGTGAAACAGCCAAGATTTTTTGATCTATCCTAATAATGAAGCAGAGAATATGCTTTTTTAGTGTTTCCCCTACTTGATAGTCAGTAACTGTTTCCAGTTTTGGGTGATACGGTCAGGGGGGCTGTATGCTTGGTTGGTTCAGCATTTTTCCATAGTTTGACCAAGAAACAACATTTAGATTACTCAAAATGATGATGACTAAAATGTTATTTATCTTTCTAAGTCACACTTCCTGCATTTAACTAAAATGTAACCTCCATTACGGTAACTTGGTTCAGGGTAATCTAGTACCTCACACTGTTTGCCCAGAATAATTAGTTTTTGCACATACAGCATTCTAATGCTTCAGGCTTTTAAAATAGCTTCTATAAATACACCTGATCAGCACTGTAATGCAACAAAATACAGCATTTTGTAGCATATGCCACACCAAGCAGTGAAGGGCAAGCCTCGCTCTCAGCTGTGGCATGCCACCTAGTTTGTTCCCTAACACTTATTTAGCCATATGGCTCGTCCTAGGTGGCCAGGCACCACTAAAACACAGGTGTGCATTCTTTCACTTGAATTCATGACCCATGCAACAAAGCTGAACTCAGGTCTTCTAATCCCATATTCAGTGTCACTTCTGTTCTATAAATTTACATAGAGTTTACTACAATGAACAAATAGAAATTGTGCATAACATCTGCAAAATACTTAATAACATTGACTACTGTTTAAAAACATTTCCCCTGGAGAACAAAGCCTAGTCCAAAACTCACTGACAGTTATATAAACCACAGAATAATGATGCATTTAAAAGAAAAACATCTAGTGGTTGACCAACAGCAAATGGGTTCCCCAACTTCCTCTGAAACAAAGCCATCAGCATGGAGTCAAAATCTCATTTATTCTGGTCCAACCATTAATGAGGCAAACCTGAAAAATCTTAGCATGCTGGTTCTCCCCAGTCCAAGGCTGTTATCTCAGAACTGCTCTGCCTCTGATCCTCACCATTAATGTAGTCTTTCTCCCTTGCTTTCCACCAGACTAAAAGAAATCTGTTTCAAGAAGTCCTCTGAGCTTATTATTAGGCTTCACCCCCTAAAGGACCATAAATAGACAGGAAGGCTTCTTCATTCAAACACTGCCGGTTTGGCACCCTTTAATACTACATAAATCAGAAAAGGCTGAAACATATAAAGACTTTTTTGCTGCTCTCTCTATTAAGTCACACTAAAAACCCTGTTGATCACCTGGCTGAATCCACTACATAAAACAGTACTGGCATTTTCCCTGTTTCACCTCAGTATTTTTACTTCTCATTGAGCATCCTTTTTTGAGGATACTGTGAAATGTCTTGCCTTGAAAACTACAAGTGCCTCAGTTCACTCTCTAAGAAAAATGGAAAACAGCTAAAGTCAATTTCAAAATTGCACTGAGCAGAGCTGATGTTTCAGTACCTGAAATTGCCATTGAAAATATTTGCAAGAACCACCATTCTATTATGCAAACATGTGAAATACAGTAGCAGCTTAATCTTATTCTCATTGGAGTCATTGGAAGTTTTGCTATTTACTGAAAAAGGAAACAGATCAAACAGGAGAAGCTTAATAATCCAAGCTCACTCACCATTGTGCAAATAGCACCTGATTAATTCAAGGTACCATTGTAACATACAGAATGGCTCTGTGCAGGGAAAAGTGAGGTCTCCTTCATCACAGAGGGAGAAAAGCTGTCTACCACAGAAACTCTGGGAGCAATCCTTCAAGCCCCAGTGTTCCACTGCTGGTCAAAGAGCTACACAAGCTCTGTGTCCATGTGTAGACAGTCTCAGAGTTTCCATCACTGCAGAAGGAATGTCATTTAACCCACATTGTTATCACTAGTCGCTAGGATGCAGCTACTGCACAGTATCAGCAACTCATCTTACAGGGGGGGCTTTTATGATCAAACCCTCAGTAACATCTCAGGGAGAGGTATTTTGTGGGGGGAAAAAAACCAACTCTTAAATATTTCAAAAAATGGTTACATTTAAACATAAAAAAAAAAAAATCTAAAAACTTATTTTTCTAGACATATTACCAGCACAAATTGTACCGGATTTAATGACACTTTTGATTACGACAGCATAACTACTGTGGATGCTCTTGTTCCGGAATATTTCTTAAGAAACAAAGCCTTAGCTATTTAAAAAAAAAAGAAAAAAAAAAGAGAAGCTGAAATAGTAGATTTGATTTCAAAGACTATGTACTAAAGGCCAAACAGTTATAATATTAATTAGTGGACTAAAAGTTAAATCAATACAGCACAATGTAGATCAAAGACGACTTGTGCCCTGAAGTTCTCACAGCAGACTGTACAAACCTGGGGTTTTTTTGGTTCTTTTCTATACCTTTAGATGTACCTTATACTTATCCCCACAGTATTAGAATGTTTATGACAAGATTGAATGACCTTATACAACCTTCTATAAGTAAAGAAGGAAAAGCCAGAAAAGAAAGGCAAAATTGTTAATTGTATAAGGAAAGAGGGAGGCAGATGAGACAAATAATTATTATTAAAAAAAATTATTTTCTGTGAAAAGTAAAGGCAAAGACAAAAAAGAACAACTGCAAAATCATCCCTGGAAAAGTGCAATTTAGCCAGCTAAAGTATTTTGTTGTACATTCCTTGCTGTTTTCCCGTGCCAAAGAGCTTAACCATTGAAGGTGTCCCTTTTCTCTTTCTGTATTACAGCTAGAAAGAATGCTGTGTCATTGCTGACAAGCTGCTATTCTCAGACGTGCCCAGCTGAAAGTCCTATATAAACTGATTTTCTGCCTCCCTTTAATATGGCACGACCTCAATCACTCTCAGTTTCAGCACCTGAAGTTGCCCAGCCCTACAGTTCTTTGCCCCTTGAATGGTTATGCTCCTTGGCAATTGGCATTTGGAAGTACCTGAAATTGTGCACTGTTAGATGATCCCAAATGGGTTACACTGGCAGATTCACTGGAAATGAAAAATCAGAGAGGGAGCAATGAGAGCAAAGAAATGAGTACAATCTGCTATTTTAGATTCTTAACCACCACTGAAACCAGCAAGAGGGTTAACACCTTAGAAATCATTAAAATTAACAGAAGTCCTCCTACGGGTAATTCTTAGAAAAGACAAATACTTCCTTTTGTGTTCAAAGACCTGGAATATTTATCTTTGGAAAATCAACTCATTTACAAATGTAACTGCAGCAGTGAGCCACCATTATTATAATTAACCACATAACCTTTGGTGGGGATCCATCCTCATGATGCACATTTCAGTCTCATTTTATAAGAATGGAGGCACTGTTGTGTGGTTTCAGTGAAAAAACATTCTAAATGTGCCTGAATAGAATTACGATCCAAAGGAGCAAGGCTTTCAGGAAAGCCTGAGATACCGCTTGTGATGAGATCCCTTCTAACAGGTTCACTTAAGGTCCTAAATGCTCAATCCAAATACTGGCACATCAGTCAGAGGAGAAATGCAATATTTTTTTAATGGTCCTTTGGGAAGACAGGGCTTCCAGTAAATTTGGTACTTTCTGGTATGTTGCCTACATTCCAAGAAAGAGTATTAAATACTGAAAGGACCTACAGAAGAGGAAGTCATAGTGAATTATAGTCCAGTGCATGGCAGTCTCAGAAAGGAACCCATCAAAGCCCTTTAAATCCCAGCACACAGGTTGTGAGTTGGCAGTGAATGACAGTTTTTTCAAAATCGCAGCAAAATGCAGATCACAAAAAGAGGCCATGAGGTCAGATACAAGGACTATGAAACAGCAGAGCAGCTACTGAGAGCATCAACCCTCTTAAGTGGTAAATAAATGTCAGTGTTCTTATTTACATTAACAGAAATTTGCAATGAGTCTATGAAAATTACAAACTAGGCAAAAGAAAAAAGGGCACAATGACTAGTCTGGAATAGTGCTTTTCCTAACAGGGATTTTCAAAATATAAAGACTGTATCATCCTTAAAATCAAAGTAAGATATTAAAATGACAGTAAGGAAACAGCATCAAATGCTAGAAGGATTTAGGGCAGCATACTTACAGATAGAAATACCACTGATACACTGAGAAAACTGACACCGATGCAGCAACATGGTACTAAAACCCAGAAATATCCACTGCTCCACTGTCTGGTGTTCCATTAATATGCGCATAGCAGCCTGCAACATTCCTACTGATCACCTTCTTGGCAAACCACTAGTTTCTTCGGTGCCAAGATTTTAGGTAGATGATTTTAGAGATACAAATATATGGCCTTAAAGTAAAATATATTCTGGAGAGAAATTTCTGTCTGAGATGTTCAGTCATTCCCTTGTCTACAAAGACCAAAAAAAAAGGAAAGCCAGCTATAGAGATGTGTACTTGCTATTACAAAATACGTACTGGCATTGGAAAATGAACTAGCAGAAAATCAGCATAAATGAGACTTGAGGCAAACAGTCCTTTGAAGAGAATAATGATGTGATAAATAAAAACAACACGTTTCCAGGCTATTGAGGTACTTCAAATGTAGGGAAAGGATTGAGAGCAGAGGCTGAAGTAATAGGGAAAGATTAAACAAATCCCAAGAAAAACATGACCAAATATTCTGAAAGATATGGGAAACTGACCTGTTTAGACCTAGAGGAAATCAATGACTGGTGATTTAGATAGATGATTAAAGTGATTTACAGGTGCACCTTCTGTTCCTTTTTCACATGTAAACATCACAGGGTGAATTGTGACCATTGAGTCAAGATTATTTGGATCATATTTTTAGCTTTATGAGAGAAATACAGCAGCAGAAGTGGATATTACTGATGTGATGTGTACCCAGGAACACAGATTTGAAACATTTAATTCAAGTACAATTACAAATAGTAATACTAAGAGGATAGGGTTGGTCTTCTTCATTACACCCTTTTTGTTTTACAGCCTGCTCTGATCCCTGCGAAATTTTTCATTTTCTAAAAAGGAGGAAGCAAAAGTTAATTTCCCTAAGACAGAATTATTATTGGTGGAAGTTTAACATTTGGTTTGTTGAGTCCAAAAAAGCAACTAGAAGTAGCAGGAATTACTGTATTTTAAGTTTCTGGTCCTTTAAGACCATGCCAGTTTGATAAATACCTACATGCTATTGTCTAAAGAATATTCTGTTTCCTCCAAGACCAGATGCACGCAATTTAATCAAGCTTTCTGCAATGAACACCAGTGATATAAAATAGTAACAAATAGCAGGAAGAATTATTTCACCATTTAAGGAACCAACCTTCTCACCTTCTTTTGGAGTGAGCATAACCTGGTAGCTGAAGTAACAAACTTGAGAACATAAATCTCCTACTACTGCCAAGTTGCTGACACGGGAACCAGCTAAGATCTGCGACTTTTTCCTTTACATTCCTTAGTCAAGGTTAGTAGCATAAAATTTACAGGGTCAATCAAAGACTAACCTAGTCAGAGGTTCATGGAAGAACACTATGAAAATTCCAAAAACAATCGGAGTTCCTCTTAGATAATAAGAAATGGAACCAGAACCTTGTTATTGCAACATATCCCTAAAACTCATTCCCTTATGTTCATAACTACTGTATAGCCACCAGTACAACCAGGAAAAGATGAAAGTTACTGATGTCAGCAAGGGAAAGAATATAAAGAACTATTCCTATTAATTATAAAATAAACAGTAACTCTGTCATTAAAATGTAAGCCCTTTTAGTATCATCACCTGGACGTTTAGTGTTAAATGGCAATAATAAATAGAATATGCATATGAATTTGCACTCCTTTAAAGCATGTATGTCTGAAAAATCTGAAGAAGATTTTTTTATGTTTTCTGCATCTTAATGAGACTCTTTTCCAACACAGAGGACACCTAAGAGTTTAATTTTCATTCTGCGCCTATGCACCTCCTGAAACACAATGATTCTTGTCCAAAAGCAGTGTAATGCACTAATGAACAGGACTGAGATGACCTAAGATTCTTGAATGGAGGTAACCAGGAACATTTTGGGAAGACATCTGTTTTCTGTCAACTGAAGCTTTTTGCCGAAGTCTATCTTTTCCTCATTTCCCTTTCCCTCTCATGCCAAAAAATAAAAGAAAAAAAAAAAAAAGGAAGAAAAAAAAAAAAAGGACACAATTTATATTTTCAAANAAAAAAAAAAAAGGTCACAATGTCTAAGTTCTAAAATAGAGTTCTGGATCACAGGCACAAAGAAAAGACAAAGGTTCTCGAATTGGAACTTATGTAAAACAATACATCAGTTCAAGGACCTAAATCATGCAGTGGAAAAATGACTCTAATTTTTCCCCCTTTCATAAAAATGCTCTGACATACTTCTTTCTCTTTTTCCTGCTTTTTTATCTTATCATATTTCCCCCAATCTTCAACTTCGTCTTTTTTTCCTCATCCATAAGAAATTTCTGATCGATTGTTTTTCCTCACTCATTACAAAGGAAACTAATGTCAAAACAATGAATTTTTCTGTCCAACAGCATTCTTACTTTCTCACCAGCCCTTAGGAAATCTAGACTCATTTCCAGCTCTGCTGTAGACAACATTGCGACCTTGAGTAAATAATTCAATCTCCCTCCAACCCTCTTTTGCACTGTATGTGAAAAGAGCAATAAAGTTCTTCAGTCTCCCTTGCATACTTCAGTCCTGGGCTTTTTGGGCCAAGAACTGGCACTCACTACAGAGCTGTGCAATGCCTAATAATGCAAATAAATGCAGATGATGCTCTGCAGTACAAGGCAGTTTTTAGTTAGCCGCTGAGGGGCTCTATCCCCACAGTTACCAGCCATCACTTTCAGTACCTGTTTATAGGCTTTTGGAACCTTAAACAAAGTCATCTCAGATTAGCAATCTCTTATTACAGCATCTGATGCAAAAAATATTTTATAAAAAGGTTATGGGATTCAAATCCCCCAAAACTACTGACAGACAAGATATCAGGCTTAAATGCAGTATTACAAGAACTGTTACTCTCTATCACCATCTTCAACACCCCCTTCAGCATGAGAGTATGATACCCTTGAGGAAAATTAAATAACCTGGAATGAATAGCAGAACTTGAGAAAAAGCACTGATTCACAATCAGATTGCAAGTCTTCTGTACACTGACTCACAATGGCATGGGTTGTAATGGTGAGATTTATAGGAGATGATTATCCACAACGTACACCTGACTGAAAATAGCTTGTATTCAAAGTCAGGATCTTCACCTTTGTAACTGACTGTTCCATGCTATACTGCAAATTGAGTGGCAGAGGCATTTCCCTTTTCATTGTATTCCCTAAGGATTAATATTTAAACCATTTATTCCAGAGCATATATATTCTGTTCAACTTGAGCATAATGTGAACTAAATATTTCAGAAAATAATTTAAAAGGAACAATTTAATGGCAGAAAATCCCAAGAAACACACACAGAAAATAAAACCACAAAATAATCCCCCAAGAATCACAGAGGCTTGAAGACAAGTCCATTTCTAAAACCAGTTCATTTTTAAAGCCTAGTGGAATCCTTGCCTACAGTTTGAAAAAAGGATCAGTCTTCAAAGTATTGCAAGGCCTTTTGAAACCTACCAAACGCTATTGTAAATGAAGGACTGATACTAGAAAGCCCTCAAACTGTAGCTTGGTAGCAAAAAGCCACTCTTCAATCCTATTTATGTTTCTTCTTAAGGGGAAATATCAAATCCCAGACTAGAATTACACACCACTGTGACAGTTAAAACAGAACTCCAGAAAAATACAGACACTGCTGCTCACATTCAGGACTAAATTAGACCCACTAAAACAATCAGTTTCTTATATGAAACATTTCACTTCTGTTAATGCTTCATGAGGTGAAAAACACAGCAAAGCAAACAACACAAGAGTGCTCTTAAAATAGCAATGTACTTTTCTCCTAGAAATACTATCATGTCTATAACTTATACATGGATTGAACTTGGCAGCATGAGCATCTGAAACAGGCTCTGGGCTTTGTAATGCCACTCTAATGCATTGCTATAAGTTAATATTAATAAGAATTCCAGAAAAGCACAGGAAAAACTGCACCCACTTTCCCTGAAGGATACACAACAGTACATTCAGAATCTTTTGTCAGAAAAGTGCACGGAGCTTTCTTGATAGCCCAGCAACTGCATTTTTTTTCTTCTTCATTTTAGTCAATTTTTTTAGAAACCAGCAAACCTGAGAATTAATGCAACATGAAACCACAGACCATTGCAATCAGAGTAAAAGAATTTAGCATATTACTAGGAAAGCAATGTTGCACCTTTCTCTGGAGATTTCCTTCTGTTAAGCTAAATGTAAAGCAAGTCAGTAACATTTGCTTTGTGTTTTGTATATTCTTTTGCACAAAAGAAGCCATCTTTTGCATTACAGAAAACATGTATGTAGAAATATATTGGGTCCTATTATCAAATATTCCAGGGCAAAGGCTAAGTCATACAAGGAGAAGAGTAAAAAAGACACTTCTGACAGCCTTCTGCAGTCATAATTCCTGGAGTGGATGGCAGGAAATCTGGAACACTGGTGTGAACTCAAGCCTGTCCTTAACTCTGTCACGTTGACAAGGCTTTCCCCTCTGGTTCTCCTATGTGAAGAAGAATTTCAAACTGATGCACCCCTAACACATGCCCCCATTCACTCCTGCCTGGGATGGACTTCTGACAGATCATCTGGTCTACTGGGGGGATATGCAAAATCACAGGAGCAGGACATAAAGCAGAAAGGCAGATTGGAAGTCACCTAAAATACGCCAGGCAAGCCCCTGATGTCCCAAAACAGTGAATACAAGAGTGACATAGCAAACAAGATGAGCCCCTACACACTCCCCATCCCCACTGCTTCTGGCTGGGAAACTTCCACTCAAACAGCCAATCACCCTTCCCTTAGAAACACGGGGGCCAAATCCAATTGCCCACTGCAAACAGGTCCTGGACTCCTCTTTCCCTAAGCCACACCTGGGCATTGTCTCTGCCTAACTGGCACGGATCCAAACCTGGAGTGCTGGGACAGCTGCAGTAACTAAGGATATAAGCCCACTAAATGAAAGCAAGTTACAGGGCATTACCAGAAGTCAGAGAAGACTATTTGCAAGTCGCAAAATAAATACTCAGAAAGTTTATTTAAAGCTAAGCTGACAATCCTACACCATTGTTTACTAGAACTTTATACCATATAAAGTAAAAGAATTTTTAATCACTGTGACATATTGCTTTGTAACAAATATTTTTTATATGCCATTGAAAAATGGCTTCACAAATTTTCAAGTTGAATTGTTTGTTTCTTCTTACACTTTTAAAAATAACTTCTATTTTGAAGGACTCCAAAAACACAACATCCAGAGTTACAATAAATCTCCTCAATCCCTTCACAATATATATCACATTTATTATTTTTTTTAAACTGACACATCTCCCTACTTTTAACTCAATCGCTTGCAACTTCTGCCCACAATAAGAAGTCTAAGGTCATGGCAGCAAGAAAAAGAGCTCTCTTCTCTCTCTTCTATGTTACAATCTAGTTTTCAGTCACAGAACAACTATAGGTTAAGGTTCTGCTAAATGACTACCTTCCCAGGTTTCAAAACATGAAATTAGAAATTAAAGAAAAAACAAACCACTACATTATGAGCTTCAATTGTCATTGAAAATTCTTGTGCACATTTTTTTGACCATGTACAAAGGGTGAACAAAAAAGCCACTCTGTGCCCTATGTGTTGCTTGTATCTTAAAATGCAGTAGATTATCATCACCCCAGGATGGTGTATACACCTACATGTTTCCTGGAGAGAGACATTTGGGTTTGGTTTGTTTCATTTGCTGTTAAAATGTTTGTTAAAATAATTTAAAAGCTTGAAAGAAATACCATCAAGGTGATATTTTAGAGGAATCACTACCTGCTACCTGCCATTTTATCAGAAAACTCAACCATAATGTTGATGATTTAATTGAAATTATTCCTTCTAAAAATGTAATTACAGCTTACTATGAATTAGAACTAGATGTGATTAAAATTAACCATTTCTCAAAAAAACCTCCATGACATTCACTATGTGGGAAGATCTGTGGCTAAAGATTCAAAGATAATGGACCTCAGGAGGAATAATTTTCGGGACAGGGAGAGGTGCATATGCAGACCTTCACTCTAGACTATTCTGTTCAACAACATTTCTCTTACATCATGTTTTCAAATAATCTTCAGAAGAATATTTGCCTTGAAGAACAAGCAATGGTTCAACAGAATTTCCATCTGAAAAGTTGTCAGAGTTCCTATATTTTTTTACTATTTATAGTTTCTTAAGGCCAAGCAGTTGATGTATTCCAAAGTAATCATTCAGAGCTACTAGTACTGCTACCTAAGCAAATGGTATGCTTTTAAAAAGGACAGTTTTGACTACCTGTGCTCAGCAGACCCAGGAACTCTGGACAGCACCCCTGGTCTGGACAAGAGTTCTTGTTGGTATCTGGGAGGGTGACAGAGCACTGACTATCCCTTCAAAAACACCATTCTGCGTGGGAAAGAAATCCAGACACACAGAAGACAAAATGGTTGTGTGCACTAGTACCCAGCTGAGATCACCACAGATTCAGAACTACAGCCTCTACCTGACATCAGCTGTAGCAATTCAGTAATAGAAAACTCACTGTTTAATTCAGCTGTGTGTGAACTCTGTATAATGTTTATTCTTAATTTAAAATAACAGATATTTTCCATCTATTTTGTTTTTCCTACTTACCTGGGTGAGCAACAAATGGGATGCATTACAGCCAGATGCAGGGCGAAGGCTAGCACAAGTCCTGTGAATAGCAGTGCTGCTGACCTTTTGCAATTCTAGATAACTACTGCTGGCATGCTCAGGACCTTTCAGGATTCAGCCCTATAGTATCTGATAGAGCAAGTTACATCAGTTGAATGGAGATTTTGAAGAAAAATCTAGTAAACCTGTTCCTGAGGGCTGCATAATATTTTGTGATCCTTGTTATTTCATTGCCTGTAAAAGGCATAGGCACACCAGAACAAGGCTGTTCTGTTCATTTATCTTTTGATGCCCTCGTTTGCTATTTAACAGCATAGCACTATAATTACTCATGCTCTTTTTCAGACTTGTAGGTTTAAATCACTCACTTTTCATCCTATGTATGAATAATTCAGACCTTGACAAGATTGTTTTATTTGTTTGTAAGCATGTTTTTCCTTGAAATGTTCCTTTCTGTTTTTACAGGAAATGAAAAATCAGCATAGTATATAACACATATTATGTCCTTCTAAAGGGCAATAGGAATGTATTTTTCTTACAAACTTTACCCCAAATTGTACTTCCATTCTTTGTGCTCAGTAATCCAGAAAAGGGAGGAAAAAAATATCTGACTACTTTACTGCTATCTCTTACTTTCTCTTCCAGAGAAATGGACCATGATACTAATTAATCATTCCCTGCATGAAGATTATACAGGAAAAAGCAAGGTAATCTTATTTTACCTGATGTCCAAAAGGAAAATAAAATTCAAAAAAATAATTCATTTTCTCATTTTTGGACAAGCTCCTTCAGCAAATACTTTGGATAAAATAGAATGTCTGACACCATGAAAAGCATAAGTTCAGCATCCATCATAGGAAACATCCTGTCAACAGGTTTCTAATCTTTAAAAAATCTAGTGCCTGTTATCTTAAGTGTCCATAAATGTAGCTGTCCTGACAGCTAAACAAGAAGAAATCTTTACCCACATAGCCAGAACTAAACATGTGCAGACCTCTAGAGATTAAACTCCCTACCTTGAATGTACTCTAGAAACAAGTGACTAGACCCATGGGAACAGCAAGTGCCATGTTGAACATAGCCAGTGCAACTTAAAAAAACAAACAGACTTAACAGCCATCTAAAATATCCAGCAGATCTTACCAACTGTACCTCCAGCATAATACAGAACTAATTAAAAAAACCCTACGTTGCAATTTCTCCTAAGGGAGGCAACAACACATTGTTTTCTGCTACAGTATCAGGTTCAAAACTACAGGTCTACTAACACAAATTAAGATGAAGCACTTCAATCTAATGAGAAGCCCTAAGGTTAGTACATCCCAGAGAAAAGGAGACTTGACTGTATAACTGCTTGTCTTTTCACATGTTTAAAAATACCCTTCTAACCCTGGCCCAAACTTGTTCCAAAGATCAGGCAAAAAGTCAGCTCCCCTTCTCTACTACCCTCTGAGCTCCCTGACTCTCTTACTTGTTTCTACACCACTGGACTGCTCCTGCTTAAAGGTGGTAGATCAGCACAGCACCCAAAGCACCATTACAACCAGAGTGTTTCAACCCATTATAGCTCAGAAAGCAGCTTCTGGTCAGTAATCCCACTTCCTTTGCCTCAGATCTGCAGTCGGTCACCCAAGAAGAGAGAGGAGCAGATTTAACTTTGATCCTTTCAATTGGAAGCTTCTAAATAGGAGCTTTCTGTCACTCAGGCTGACTTGATGTCTGTTCCATTAGGTGCTGTTGCCAATTTCACTGAGAGACAACTGATTCACATCCCTGAGACAGGGTAAAACAGATGCTTCCATCTTTAACCTATACCCGGACTCTTGAACGTTTCCAGTTTCACATGTGTAACATGACAGTGTTACACACCATGGTTTACAAACCACTTGGGGAACTGGTCAGTCCTGGCCTACTGTATGGAAGAGAACTGGAGATTCACCACAGTTAGTAAAGACTCATCAAATGCACATAAAACCACCAAGGATTACAGAATGAGAAATTAACAGAAATCCCAGAAGCAACATAAATTGAAATGCGCACATCTGCCTCGACTTAAAAGGATGTATAGGACAAATGATGGAAGGATGTATAGGACAAATCGGAACAGTACGAGATGTTTTTGGTCAAAACACTCCTCCAGCATATCAACTAGTGAGGCACACCTCTCCTGGCCTGTCAAATTACAGTCTCTCCTTTGGTCTGTCATGCACAGTTAAAAAACTGCTCTGTAATGAGATGAGATGTCTTGAGATCTAGAACTTCAAGCATTCAGAAAAACAAACAAAACCCCCACTTTACATCTATCACCCAACGGATCTGTATGCTAAGTAGAATCAGTCACTGAGCAAGGAGTTCTTAAAATCAAACCTCAAAATCAGAAGACAACCCTAATGAGATGGACTAGGGTTCCTGAAAAAGCCACTTGTGGTACATTTACCTAGTTGAAAAAAAAGAAAGAAAAAAGAACCCTACAGAAAAAAAAGGCTGAATTTTTCTTGAAGGGGAAAAAAATTAGATCAAAAGCAGATACTTTTCAGTTGCAGTGCGCAAAACAGAAGTTGCTAAGCAATCTGAAGTGAACCATGTGAACATTGCTAGCTTCGTCGGGAAGTTTCAAAGGACATTTACTAAATAAGACAAATTTAAAGACACAAATTTCTTGTTAGGAAACCACCAATATGTCACAGTTAAATAATTAGCACAATTATTTTTACAGTCTTTTTAATAATCCAGTAGTAGCAACACTAGTCTTGGTGAATTGCTTTAAGCACTGTGAGGACAAGAAGGAAATGCCCCATCAAACAAACAAAAGAAGAAATAAAGAAACTTCAGAATTAAATAAGTCTACATTGTTCAATTTATCACCAATATGAAGAGAGGAACAAGCCAAGTGAACATTTTTCCTAACACATTTTTTTTAAGGCAGTCGATACTTAGATCCAGAATGGCTTCTATGTATTGCAACATACACATCTCAAGATGTCACGTAATGATGAAATACTGCAAAAATTGAACACTAAGTTACTGGAATGCAAAACAAAACCAGAAACACTGGCACAGGAAATCAGGATTCTGTGTACCAGAAAATAAAAAATAATGCTAGGAGTCACAACACTGACAGAACCACTATAGTCATGGGTCCAACAGGAAGCCAGAAACACTTCCATACAGAATGGCAAACAAAAATTTTGAAGTAATCTTTTTTGCATCCCTGGAAGAACAAAACTAGATGTACTAACGCTGGAGGTTCTTCAGCGTGTTGGAACAGGTACATACCATCCTTGAACCTGTATTTATTTGGAATGACTAAATCATGACTTAGTATGATCTATGTTTTCCTCTACAAAAAACAACTAATTACAACAGTACNCAGAATGGCAAAAAAAAATTTTGAAGTAATCTTTTTTGCATCCCTGGAAGAACAAAACTAGATGTACTAACACTGGAGGTTCTTCAGCGTGTTGGAACAGGTACATACCATCCTTGAACCTGTATTTATTTGGAATGACTAAATCATGACTTAGTATGATCTATGTTTTCCTCTACAAAAAACAACTAATTACAACAGTACTTACAAAAATGTCAGAGTTCCTAAAGGCCATTTGGGTGTTTACAGATTTGTTCTTTTGTTATGAAACTGAAGAAATTGTTGACATTACAACGTACATGCTCCAAGTACCATTTCAAACACTGGAGTACCTGAATAACCTTCATAGACTGCCAAATGTGCCACAGAACTTGTGACACTCCCATTTTCTGGAGCTGCCCCTTGAGGTCACACGAGATAGCATGAATATCACAGACTGCATCTTCAGGAATTTTAACTGCAGGTGAATTAGAAGTGCCTCCACAAATGGAGACCTTCAAGAATATATTCTGGTTTTATCATATTGAAATAAAAACAAGGGGATAAGCTCAAAGAAACATTAAGTGCACCACTTGCTAACAAAATCAGTATTTGCAGCCCACAGACGCTTGCTTACTTCTACAGAAAAAGTATGCTTCTTATACAGTCAAAGTTTTATACAGTCAAGGTAAAACACATTTTACTACAAGTAAAGAAAGGAGTTAAGAGAAAATTAAAATTTCAAGTTTATGCAAATATTTCATTAAATAATAACATCCAAGATCAAATGCAAAAAAATAGAGAGGAGTAAGCACTATGTTTTTTCCCTTCACCTACACAAGCATAGGCCAAACTCTTCCATTTTTAGCTAGCAGTTCTATTTACATACTTAGACTGAGTTGAAACGGTCTAATAATTTTGCAAGATTTCCATACTGAAACCTGAAAAAGAATTTAAGGAAAGTGTAAAATAAGAAACCCCAATCAAACAACCAAAGAAACATGGGGTCTTATATCAGCATGTGCCAGAAAGTTTGCAAAAAATATTATGTAGGTCAGATAGGTGCTCAAACATTACAGTCCTTTTTAGGAATTGTTTCATGCCTGCCTCTTTCTATATACAAAAGAACTAAATCCATTTTCTGTGTTTAAACTGAAAAAATAAGTACCACAATTTTTTGGATCTGGTTGTGTTCCTACAACCATTGGCAGAAGCTTGAGCATTTATTTGGTTGGGTGAAAGTAGCCTGGTCTTATTGGTCTGGACTCCAGATCACTGGATCGAGTTGCTGAATACATCAACAAATCCGATTAGTGGGTAAAAGCACTGAACGACTCTTCAGTCACGACTCTGCAGAATTTCAGCATGTTCCACTCTCACCAAATGAAAGCACCTTCAGATTCAGATGGAGCAGATGTAAGGCTGTGAGTGAAATTAAAACCCCACTTATTCTGCAATATATAATACATAGTGACTCATATTCTCATTTCCCTGATCCCTCAAATCCATCCAGTCTTTCAATGTAATAAAATTATATGATTAAATTTCCAACTGTTCAGTTAAAATGGCTTCAAAAATTTAAAGTTGTGTATAAATCTGGCCCATTAATATTTGTTGGTTAAGCAATTGTTTAAATTCATATAACTGAATTTTCCTAACAAGTTTTTTTTTTCCTCTGTGCTTTATCATAACAACAAAAGGCAGGAAATTGTCTTTCTTCTTCCAAAATCTCAAAGTTACTTTTTCCTCCCTGAATTAGGCAAAAATAAAGCTTTTTTAACCAAAATTAATTGAGGCAGGAAAAATGAAGAAGAGTAAGAGACAGTGAGAGATTCTGATATCAAAGCAAGTGTTAAGGGCATTAAACTTGAAAATAAAAGAAAAAGGGTTAAAATTCAGGTCTTCTGCCTGACATGGACAAGAGAAATAAAATAACTAAGTTACAGCGTGTGTGATTCTCCCATCCTGTATAACCACTCCCTGTAATTCCACTGTGGATCAATTCTGCTTTTGCTATAAGTAGCATTGGTGTAGTTTATTTAAGCACGTGCCTGGTATGCACTAACCATGCAAATTATTCACCCTGCTTTACAAACACTATACCTGGAATAAACTCTCAAATATCAGTTGGTCTCTGCCCAAGGTACAGCCATGCAGGAACATCTGGCTGCTTGCCAGAACTCACACTTGTACAAAGAACCCCCTCTGAGACTGTAATAGCACAGTGTAATGGAATTTGTGACTTTCATAGAGGGGAAAATAAAAAAAAATACATAAATCAGCATTTTGGCTTGGAAGACATTTTGTCAAAAACAACTCATAACCTAGTATCAGAAAGAAACATTTTGAGCAAGCTAAACGTCAACAACTTCAAATTCAAAGATTTATCAGATTATTGAACAAATTAATCTGACTTGTTCAGAACTGTACAGGCTATTTCATCAGCATACATTTGCAGACATTCTGAGATAGTTTTCACATATACAAGGAAATTCGACACATTCAAATAATTTAGATCCACATTACATGGAATGGTAAAGCATATTAGCATTTTAATTTTATGGATCTAAACAAGAGTCCTATAACTTCCAAATACATTCATGAAAGGCAGAAAACCAAAGAAAACAAATCCCTTCTCCATGCTGCAAAGCAGTTGCAAAGCTGTTCTGCTGAGCTCTCTCACCCTGTTGCTGACATGAGCCCTGAAAGCAGTCTTCCCCATACAGATGATGAGAAAAAAAAAAAATCTCCGCATTACCTGTTAGATTGCTATTTAAATTTTCTATCATACCGTGTGCTTAGAAACAATCTGTTGTTTGTAATCTTCAAAGTGTGTGAAAGAAAATCAGTTCATACCATTTGTAATAAACAGAGGCATTTTTTTCCAGCCCAAGTCATGTTTGTAAACTTCTAAACTCATTTATATTGAGAAGAAATTACAGTGGTGTGATAGCATTAACCACAGCAGTCTGAATAAATGCAGCATCAAATCAATTATCTTTTTTTTCCAATATTAACTACCTGAAATGGAGATAAAACTGAGTAGGTGATATAGCATAGTAAACCCATGTTCATATACCTATTTTAAATTTTTTTAAAATTAGCCTCTCTTCCTTATTGAGCTTTGAAACTCTTCTAACAGTTGTATGACTACACATTTATGAATCAGGGCATTTTAACACTTTACAGAATTTTGCCCTACTCTTGTGCACTGGAAGAACTGGTGAAAAATATGCCCATTTTAAAAAACAAATGGCAAACTACTCTTTTAATTTTTTTAATAGTGAAAGGCAAACACACTTATCTTCAGCAGTTAAGTAATGAAGATGACATTTACATGTGCAATAAAGCCCAGTAAGTTGTTCATGGACTAACTGAAGTGACTGGTAATTCAATTACAGAGCCAGCATCCCAAATATACAAATCAACCACACTGATTCAAGATAATGAATACAGACCTGAATATTTTTCCTCTGATATCAAATAAAACATTAGAGCTGAAATAAAACATTTCTTTAGCGTGAGTCTGTCACCTTTAGTTGAACTGTACGTAACACTCCGACCCTCAAAAAAATCCCATTAATTTCTCCAAGTCAGGTTTGTGAGCAGGTGGTGGGAGATAGTAATAGCTGGAGCTGAACCACATCTTGCTGTAGAATCACAGTGAATATTTCTGTCTTGTGAATTTTTTTTTCACACTTTCATAAAGTGACTAGCCATTGAAAAATGCATTAGGTCTCTGTACACTAAATCAGGTTCAGGACAGGAATGTTAACTCTCTGTATTCACTGCCCAAATGGGGACTTTGAGGGAGGAAAAGGTAATCTTCCCATAAATTGAGTGATCTGAGAACCTTTCTTAGAACAATAAAAAAAAGAAGAAAAAAAAAAAATCGAAGATTTGTGGTGGTATAATTGTTAAGTAAGGGGGCACGGCAGTGCTGCATTAGAAAGTAAAAATTCTTCTGTGGTGGTCCTATATACAGATAAATTAAAAAAAAATAAACAGTATTTCGAAAGACATCTATACCACTCTGTAAGTTCACCCAAATAAATACAGTAGTTGTATTTTAAGCACAGTTATTGGATTTAGAAGGTTCAGTAAGAATTTATTCAACATGTGGTTATTTAAAACCTGCTTGCTCTCTTCACTGTTGAGCTGGTTCACAGTATGCCTTTACTACATTTATCTTATGATTTTATTCACTCCTTATTGCTTATCCACACAGAATTCACTATTGAAATTATTTACTAATTTAAATAAAAGCTCTTTTTTCAGTTTTAACAAGGTTACACCTAATATGCACTTATTGTCAATGCAAATTCTTTTTATGAACTCACCAAAGAAAAACATTAAGGTTTCAAGAAAAATAATAACAATGCTCTACAAACCTATATATTTTGTATAAAAACATACAGACTTCTGCCCCATACCTTTTCAGAAACCTATTTGGCAAAAGGAATTAATCCCTTGTCCAGTCTTCTAAAAGCAGATGCCATTGTATTCATGTTCTGATAAATGTAATGATCAGTTAAAAAATAATGGGACAAATCTCGTTCATTTCAGAAATAGAATTTGCAGTTAACTGTCAGATAAAAACCCCATTCATATATACATATGGAGTTTGATCTACGTAACTGCATTTTTTACCTTTTTGAGTATGTTTCCAGTGTTATTTTCAGTCTGATCTGACATTCCTTGGCTTGAGCAGTTGTAACATTGTTTCGAGAATATGGGCATGAGCCTTCAATATACAAAATTTTTAATTCACACACCTGGCTCACAGGCATGAGAACATGACTTAAAAAGAGATGAATTAGCTTACTAATATGTGCTCTCAGGTAATCCTCTTCAGAAAATGTATTGTAGAGTTTAACCAATGCCCTGCTTTTGATTTATCTGACATTCAAAACAAACTGCTGTTCACTCTGTTAAATACATATATGTGTACGCTTCCATATACATGTGTGTATACAAATATGCATGCCTATCTATATATGTACATTATACATTTATGTTTACTGTGGGTTATGTGCTCTTTTGAGTTTTCTGAAAATTAGTCCTACCAGCATATGGGATTTTTCTTTAATTAATTAATTTTAAATTATAATTTCCTTAAGAAAATAGTCTTTAACTATTTAACCATGTTTTCATAACATAAGATGCCTGACAAATTATGTCATCTGAATTTTCAAGATAATGATAATAGAATAGTCTTTACCTGTTTAATTTCCTTTTGCAAACTAATATGTTTCCAGCTATTATATACTTTCCTAATAATTATACACTGTTCAAAAGGAATTCTTTATCTGTTAAATATGCTTTAATTGTCAAAAATATTTTAATAATGAGAACTTTGAAGAAAACAACTAAGAAACCAGCAGTAACAGCATCACTCAGTGCAGCAGTGCTTGGTTTGGGTGCATAACACATACAGGATATTAAAGGAAGTCTTATGTGCACATAAGAGTTAAGTACATCCCCAGCTATGTGCGGTCAATCACACCTATCAACTTCAGTGTACATTAAAACCTCCATTAGCATAAACAGAAAAAAAAATTAATATATTTTCATATATTTTATATGACTAAAACTACATGTAGACACGTAAATTGAAGAGATTGACTGATAATACTGGTTTATTTGCAAGCTTGATTGGCATATTTAAGGCTTGATTGCTAAACTACTCACAAACTACTATTAAACATAACTCACTTTCAGATTTCTAAGAGTAAAATATATATTTGTACTGTATTCAAAACTGCATGGTAAATTATTGCAGATATTATGGACAAGATTATTGTAATAATCACATAATAAGAATTTGGAAAGTCAAGCAGGTGAGAGAAGACTGTTGGGTTTATATCTGTCAATATTCTGGATCAGGGCTGTGTGAAAATGGTCTGTGAGCCAGGCACAAAGATGCACAGCAGGGACAGCACTGTCACACAATAAATACCCCATATTTCTTTATGGAGAACTCTCGGGAGTAGAAGGATGTTTAAAGTTTGCTACAGAGATCAATTTTGAGAGAAGAAATGTTTAGAGAGAGGAAAAATCAAGGAGGCTATATCCTGGTTACATTGTATCATTTTACTGCAGAAACTCATCTGATACTGACCATTTTAATTACAAAGAGGCACAGAACCTATTTCGCATCTGTTCACTGAGCCTGAGGAATGTCTTATAGTGAAAAGGAAATGAGAAGGACCAAGAATACAAATGAACTGAAACACAAGCAGCTAATAAATCCTTTCTCTCCTTAAAATCAGTTCTAAGCATTTATTGTGAAATACATTTAGGCTTGGTCCACCATAATTTTAATTCAAATAAACATGTCTAAATTTTTTCCATCCTTCCCACTAAAGGATATTTATTTTTGCTTATTCCTTAAGCATTTTGCCAGCAATATGCTCAATGCTATTTCTTTAAGAATGAAAGCTATAGCATTATATTCCAAAATGGTTGAGGAAACCTTTGCCATGACTCTCAAGTTGCAACATGCCAGATATTCATAGGTTTTCACAGCTGCTGGTTGAAGATATAATGAAAGGATCTAAGGTTTATGCATGAATCAGCATCCCCTTGTCACAATAGTGATCCCTGCCAAACTCTAAGACTAGATTTAAAACACAAAAGCTCCACACTGGCTCTTGAGCCAGTCAGGATTAAATATCCAAGCTTGTATATCTATTACCTCTGTGCTCAAACTACTGTACAAAAAACTTGTTATCGTTATGGCAGTTTTATAGTACTCCATCGGAAACGTCTCTTTAAGTGACTCCAATATCCTTTAAATTCTAAAATATGAACACAATACAACTACCTCTTGAAGTTTTTGGGTAGGCAGATTTAGGAGGAAAGGATTTCATCGTCATCACTTTCCTTCTTTCTTGTAGGGACAGAATTAAAAACTTTAAAACAGCCTGGTATCACTGACGGTCAACACTCCTTCAATTAGACAAGACCCAATTACACTGTGCTGAAGGACAATGAAGTCCAGTGGTTTGGCTATGTTCCAGTAGTTTGGATATGTTCCATTCTGCCCTATGAATCGCCTCCAATGCTGTTTGCCCCAGCTGTTAAAACAAACAAACAGAACCAAGGAGGTTCTGTTAGAATGAACCAAGAATTCTCATACATTGCTAAGCCCAGCCCATTTCTCTTCAAAGCTACAACTGCAGTCATGGCAGTAAACACTGCTCTTAATTGTGCCATTACTCTGAAAAAAAACATGCATCACCTCTCAATCTAAACCATTAGGCTTCCTAGTGATACTGACTTAAGAAGTGTCAAACTGCAATTAGATTCCAACAGCTACTCCCAGCGACCTGTCAACACAGCTTTGCAGAGATGCAACAGTCCAACAAACTAAAGTGACAATTTTTTATGGCTACTTTTTGAACATAATTGACTTGTGTTCCTTTCCCAGGTTACGTGAAGGTGGCCCATCCACCTTGGTCAAAATCAGTAGAATTGTGGCCCAATTTCCTGTCATGCAACATGATCTCTTGGTGTTGAGGTGAAATACCCACTGAAGTGCCAGTCATTACATGAGTTTAGGCTATCTACTCACAGAGCGTCCACTCCACTTCTACACCTATCTTCTGGCCACCTTTAAATGACTTAGTAGTATCACTGCTTGGAACATTCCTCAGGTGTACATGACTATCTCCTCTTTTCTGGAACCTAATTTAAAAGTAGTACCAGCAACATCGGTTCATCTAAAAACCATTTGATTCATCAACAAACTCCGAGCAGGTGCTGAAAATTGGTTTGAAGACTTTTACATATTTTTACAGTGGGCTTTTTGTTTGCTTGTTAGTTTTTAAAGCAGAGGGAGCAGTATGCTGTTGCCCTGAGGCTACCAGGGGTGGGAGGGAGGCAGGGGCGGTGCAGGGGACCCCAGGTGCTGCCAGCTGCCACCTGCGGGTGTCAGGTAGGGACCAGTGGGCAGAGCTGCATCCCGCCTCTGCCACACCAGCCAGAGCTTCTGCAGCCTCAAACATGGCTGGCTCAGGGGTTTAAATCACGAGCCAAAATATTTTGATGGCCAATTTTGGGCAGAAAAAGGTCATCATTTTTATTACGGTATAAGCCTGCCACTTCATTTCTGTGCAGGATAATCGCCTTGTTGGAGTGAAACACCTGGGTAAATTCCAAAGCATTTTCAGATTCATATTATCCTACATTTCTGTGACCTTCTTTTATACCTGCATTGTTTCATAGTGCTGGTTTTGGGCACAAGTTCTTTGAACACTGTTCTGGAAACAAATAAAAAAAAAAAAAATCCCCCATCCCCAAAAAACCATGAAGTCAAAAAAACCCTAACAAAACCAATCTGCAGAATGCTCAACATTTCAAATGAGAACAAGCATAAAGGGGAAAAAAAGAGATAGATTCTTCTTAACCATTTGTGCATGCAATGCTCTACAATCAGCTCCTAAATTCTACTTCTTGGACGCCAAATATTTGTCTTCAGAACTCCTTGTTCTCCAACCAAACCCCTCTGGGAAGGTAATTGAGGGGATACTATACACATTTTTAGTACATGCTTCACTAGTCAATTAAATCCAATGTACAAGATAACTTGACTAAAATATCACTGGTAACTGAGGTGATGAAAAAACAAGTACATGTTCATTTCTTCATTTGGAGCTCTTCAAACTGCTTGAAAATTGAAGCCTTGGACATGGTTCAAATAAAGGAAAATCCAACACATGGATGGCATCCATATCCCTTCTGATGGAAGCCTCGAAGTTCACCACTGCAGTCTGCAGCCTACACATAGCATCTGAGCATTGCAAAAGTTCTCCACGAGAGACAAGAACAAGGCTAATATATGCACACAAACACTGGTCAAAAGCACTTATGGTCTTGTAGAAAAATATGTAACCTTTAGTTTCTCAAAGACAAGGTGACTATGCTTGTCTCTACTGCTAGTAGGAAAAAAAATCTGGTGTTTTGCAAAACCTGTTTTTAGTGTTTTCTTAACTACACCGAATTGAGGAACACAGAAAGACCTGTCACATTTTTGCAGAATGCCGTGTAAGCTGCTACACTTACTTCATCAACATCCAAGTAACATCATCAGCAAATACTGACCACATTCGGTTCTGGTAGATACAAATTCCCATTATCTAAGAAAGGAAGAACTATCCAAGCAGTTTGCAAAGATTAACAATGTAGCATTACTGTGGCTGATTACATGCTCTGACCTTTTCTGCCTTCAGCTATGGGTGCTCTACCCTCGTACCCTCGCACATGCCACTGAAAGCTCCTTGAGTTGAGCTCTTGCACCACCCACCCCAGCGTCTGTGCCAAGCCGCCCCTCTTCAGCACCACCGCACAGGGTGGCTGAATCGGGGGGAATNACACCCCTGCACACACACACACACACCCCCCCGCCGCCGCACCGCTCGCAGCCGCCCCGCCCCCGCCGCCACGACAAGCTGGCAGCGCCCGCTACTCACAGGCGTTGGTGACGGCGAAGCTGTTGGCCACCTCCAGGTTGTCGATGTGGGGAGTCAGCCTGAACTCCGAGGTGGAAAACTGAACCATCCCTACCCGAAACGCGCTGTACTCCTGATCGGCGCCCCTCGGGAACAGCCCCCCTGCAGGGAAACACACACGCGTCAGGCGGGCGGGGGCACCGGCGGAGCGGCGCCGGGGCCAGGGCTTTGCCCGCCGCGGAGCTGGGCTGAGCGCGGGTACCGGGGGACGCCGCTGCCAGAGCGCCCCCGGCCGCGGCTCCGTCCCGTGTCGGGGGGCGCTGTGACCGGGGAAAAGGCGAGGGGACCTCGCTGGCGCCTGGCGGGCACCGCGGTGGGACTGGGCGCGCGGCGACATGACAGGAATGCCCGAGTGACACCGGCGGGGATGAGGGATCGGGAGATCCACCGGGAGGAGAGCAGGGTCCCCCCAAATGCGGGCACCTACCGATCTGTATGCTGTTAGAATTGACCCCCCAGATCAGTCCCCACAACACAGGAGCCAGGAAGACAGAAATATGCATAATCTTTTGCATTTCCAGGAAAAGTAGAGNCTCTACCCTCGTACCCTCGCACATGCCACTGAAAGCTCCTTGAGTTGAGCTCTTGCACCACCCCCCCCAGCGTCTGTGCCAAGCCGCCCCTCTTCAGCACCACCGCACAGGGTGGCTGAATCGGGGGGAATAAAAAAAGGTCGTCAATGGAGGGAAACTGCTCCCGCTGACAGTTAACCTCCAGATTCAGCGTCCCTTACATCTTTTTCACAGGAGGGACGGGAAAATGCGTTGGGGGAGCGCGGCGCTGGGAGGAGCGGCCAGCACGGCACCGAGCGCGCTTCCCACTCGCTGCCGCCCGCGCCGCTGCGGGGACCCCGGGCTCGCCTGAACCGGGTACGGGCGGCCGGGAGGGCAGCGGGGCAAAGGCGGGCACGCCTCAGCGCCCTGGGAACGCCGGCCGCGGCTCCCCGCTCTCA
>VXBB01010676.1:604833-670072 GCA_013399915.1 Illadopsis cleaveri
AGAAAAGGATACTGATCTTGCAATGAATTACTTTTCCCTTTTTTTCTCCATTTTTATTTTTATTTTTATTTTTATTTTTATTTTTATTTTTATTTTGTTTTAATTCTCCTTTTCAGGAGGAGGGTGTCAAAGCTTCAGGTATTCAGATGTCAATACGAATACATATCCTGAGCATATAGGAAGCTGGTAATTTGAAGTCCTTTACTCATCACTAATTCATGATGAGTTTTGTTTCATTTGAGTCATTTCACAAGGAAATCCTGTACTAGCTTTTTTCTGTACTTGTCTCATCTCTCTCTCACCCACGAAATGAGATGAGCCTGAAAAAGAGAGTAAGCTTTAACAACCTGAGCATAAAGCCCCTATGGGCTTATCTGGGTGGAATGGCAGGGTTGCTACAGTCCTTCCTCGCTCTCTCCCATCCCATCCTCCTCCCCAGAAGCCACGTTTTGCACTGCATGGTAAAACCTACTGTTGAATTCTCTGAAAGGAGCAGGCAGCATCACTGTGAGAATCAACAGATTAAGCTGTCAGGGGAAAGCTTGTATTCAGGTAGTCCTCACTGCATCCCAGACAATGAGATGTACAGATATTTACTTTTAATAAATATTTCAGTGTAAAACTTCCAATCTTTAACAGAAGCATAGATAAACCGTATTTTTTTTTCACTGAGATCTAAAGCATCCCCTTATGTTTTAAAAGAGGTTAAAATGAAGCAACGATCTCAGTTTTAAGACTGTTTTTTTTGATATATGTTATAATAAACCAAAAAATCATATTTGCCAATATAGATTATAGCTGCATAATGAACTAAAATATAAAAAGGATTTGGGTGATGAAAAGTATAAAAATGAAATAATGGTTGTTGATTTCCTAATGCATATTTTTCCATTTCAGAATTGTGAGCATGTAAAGGTATACATCATGTACAATATGTGCACATGTACATATGTGCATGTACTACTCCAATACATCAGAACACTTAGAAAAAAAAAGTCAAACTATGTGGCCATATTCTACTGTTGTTGTGTCAGGGAAAAAGAAAAGGTTTCAACTGATATGAATAAGGACAAAAGGACAGCATGGGCAAGTCAATCAGTGAGAAAACAGTTCAATCAGGATTTAGTAATAGTGAAAAATGTCGATAATAAAAAAAGCCTTCTTCAGCCCTCTATTTTTTATAACCATCCTATGCTAATCGAAAAGATGCAAGTGGGCAAAGGAGAAAAAAGAAATTTATAGGTGATAGTAATTTATGACCCTGTACTAAAAATAGACTTACTCATTAAAACCGTACATGAGAAAATCAGACTACATTACTGGGAATCGCATTCAATACTTTTTTCTCAAGAGAAAAGAATCTTGCAAGAGGTAAGTAAGGATTGTATTCTTAAAACCAGATGATTATATTCTTATATGCATTCTTCTGAAACCATGAAAGGAGCTCATATAAAAATGCATTAGTTCAGAATATGAACAAAGCTTCAGTGGGGAGGCTGTTAACAATAAGCATCCATCACTTGTTGAAAGGAACATAGCAGTGCAATAATAATGAAAACAATGGCAGATGACAGAAGTCCAGATATCAAATAATAAGATGTCAGACCCCTGAAAAGCCAAAGTGCTTAATCTTGATTCCATAGAACTCCAAGAGAGGTTTGCTACTTACTGCAAAGAATCATGGCTATACTTGATTTAACAATTTAATATTGTCTAATGGATATTCTGAATGTAAGGTAGAAGTCGATGAGGAAGTTAAAAAGAGCTGATATATGTGCTAATCAGAAGTAAAATTTATCAGGAATACATTTCCTCTGCAATTCATCCTGGCACAATCCTGGTTGAGACAGTGGCTGCAGTTCAACTAAATGTTCATATGTTTCATCAGTTGAATACAAGATGCAAAAAAAACTTGAAAAAGACTGAAGAACTGAAAATTTTTGCCTTGTGCCCAGAAAGATTTAGCAATCACTCCATATACTTACCAAACAAATAGTTCAGGAATGGCTTGATGACATGGAGTACATGTTTTAGGAAAGTAACTTAGACAATATAAACCACTTAGGAGATGGATGGAGTAAAAAACTCAGTTGTTCAATGCTGATACTCATCACATTCAGATTATAATATATATTATATATAATATATAAATTTATATATAATATATAATATATAATATAATATATAATATATAATATAATATTATAATATATAATTTATATATAATATATAAATAATGTTTATCTTTTGTTTTGCTGTTTTAATAATGTGTCATTGACCATGCAGTCATATGCTGAGCAGTGTAATGAATTCCTCAGCCTTCAAAATGCACAGTTGAAACCACTCTTTTCTAAAAATCTTAGTTGAAAAAAGTTAAATTCTGAGAAGACCCTTGGCAGGAGCTCAGACTAAATGGTTATAGTAGACTTTCTGGACTCTTACCCTATCAATCTTTGGGGTTTATATTCACAATTATTTTCTATATCTTCTTCATTATAAAAAAATCTTAAAATGTGCAGATTTATTAGGATGCAAAAATGTTGTACCAACAGATGAATCCTTTGATTCCATGACTGATCAATAAATACATCCCTTCAATAAAGATTATTGTCCTTGGATTTTTGAAATCTGCAGAACTTTTTCAAATACCAGTAAGGGCGAATAAAGAGGAAATACAAATGAAGGTTCCAAATCTATTTTGAAGTGTGTAGTCCCATATGTTCGCTCTGGATCTCAAGAGTTGTTTCAAAAATAAAAAGCATGTCCTGATCTTCCATGCTCATTCTGTTTCCTGTTCTGATTAGCAAACACATACTGTTCCCATTAACAGCACACACACCCCAGGAGGACACGTTCTAAGGAGTAGCTTAGGCTACCTTTTATTACATGATTTTGATGATGGAAAAAGCATCATCATGACCCTTCTGGCATAACTGCGGCAAAATAATTGGTAATAATCATATAGCTTTCACTTCCCTTTGCTGTGTACTAGCTGTGACAGTGCAGTTTGTTACCACGTTAGCTAATTATTATGACAAATTTATAGCAATTTGGGATTTACTTTTTTTATTTGAGCTACATATGTTCTTTGTAGGAAATTTTATATTTATTTTGCCAATAAAATCACTTAAGTATATGCTAAATAAACCATGTGTGTGAAAAATCTGCTATAGATTACTTCAATTTTTTCTACTGAGATTATAGCAAATTACATTATTAAGCCTCTGGAAAAACATAAAAGGAACACTTTCAGATTAGACTATGCATGCCAAATCCTTGATTCTTGTCTGGAATATCTTTCTTTTTCTTCCAGTGATATAAAAAACTTCCATGGGTTTGTCTCAGACCCAAGGGATATATTTCTTATTCCTGTCCTAATTTTTCCCCTGCCTCCCTGCTAATTCTCTTCTTCTTTGCTGTCTTCTTTCCTGGCTGATTTCCATCTGGTTTTCCAATGCATTGCCATCAGAATCTCCTTTTCTCTACAGTTATTTTGATTTTACCCTCATATTTTACTCCCCACTCCCTCTGTGGAGCACAGCTAACTCAAATGTGTTGGGCTGTTGCTTTAAACTATAATAGCCAGCCTTGATCCTCTCTCTTTTCATCTACCACCTCTTCCATCTGTTCCACAAGCAATGCCAGCTTAGACTTCAGTGTTTTTTATTCTCATGATGTTCTTATTCCTTTTTTTCATGCCAGCATCTATATTTGAAGTATCAACTCTACACCTATTTTTCAGGTCAGTTCTTAATCACTGAAATTCCTCTTTAGCCTTGCACCTTTTCTGTCACCTGTGAGAAATGTATTACTCCTTATTCAGAATGAAAAGCCATTTGGAGATGATGAAGACATCAGATCTCATATACCGGTGGACTGTTCCCTGCTGAGGTATGGTACTTGTCAAATCCCCAGTACTTGTCAAATCACCTCTCCATCTCACTTACCTGCATTCATAAACACGCTAAAATGTTAAAAGGCAAATATGAGCTGACAAGAATGTTATAGTCTTCTCTCTATTGGCATATCTGGGGTACACTTTTAGTGTTAGTCTCTATTTCTACTAACTTGTGACTTGGACCTTTTTTCTGTTAAAACACCTAGTTTAACAGAATCCCACATCTACTGAATCCCAAGCAATAATACTGAGAAGCAGTTCCAGAGCTACAAATTACAAACAGATTGAAACCCAAGGCTAATATGTACCAGTGACAGTAAAACCTCCATACATGCTTGGTCACATATTGCTCTGCACTTAAATTTATGAGTATTGTAGGAAGTTGATTGTGTCATTGTAGTGAGTATGAAGAAGTAATGCTTCAAACAAGGACATAGGACAAATACCAGCCCATGGCAAATGGACTGAGAATGATCATTCTCAGCATGGAGAAGACATCTTCTTGGTTTAACGTTTCATTCATATATAAAAACTATTCATAACATATATACTTACTCCATTTACCTTAGAAACCTGGGGAAATCAGTTGACCTTTTTAAAATTTGAACCTGTTGCAAATCTGATGAGCATCAGAGACTTGACTTCTTTTTGTATCCCAACAGGTAAAATTAGTTCATGAACACTGAACTCTCATAGAGAATGGAAGTTCTCACAGTGGTTTTCAATGCCAATCAACACTATAATTTGCTTTATGATCTTGCACATGATTCAGGACAGTGTTCTCAAAAGCTTTGCAAAGATGCTTCCTAACACAGTAGAACTATCTGCTAAACTCCTTAATCCAGGGAAGACAGCTTCTCATAACATTCCACATTGCAGGACTGCATCTCTCCTTCTTGTCTGGAATAGTTTCTGTTTGATCTTGTTCACATCCTTTGCACAAGGCTTTGGGGCCAAGAGCTTTTTGAACAAGTAGGAAATCTGCAATGACAACGCCAGTGCTAATCCTGCTTTTGGGCTGGGGACCAAAGCAGTCAGGGCCAAAGCAGGGAAGGGGGAAAGGGCAGTGTGTCACCTCCTTCCACCCCTTGGAGCTGGGGAGCCCCGTTCCAGGCTGTTCAGTGGAGCACACACAATTTGGCTGGCTGTCAGCGTGGGGAGATGTATGATGGAAAGAGGCTACTTTGCTGCTCCCTCAACAGTTAAGGGGAACAAAATCCACTGCAGTCACCAAGGGAGTAAATGAAAGCTCCATTTTTCTTCTTCCATACGGGTGTTTCCCTTTTGAATCTTACAGCAGCATCTGAAGTCATCAGGTTCGACTTGCCCCAACACCACTGGCCAGTTTGTACACCAAACTGGCAGTGTAACAGGTTTTAATGTGTCCACACATAACTGAGAATTAGGGCATCGATTAATTTATAAACACATTGTGCTAAGCTGCATTTTTTTTTCAGGTTTGTTTTTAAAAGTGAAAAAGCTTTCACAAAACCTTCTTTTAAAAAGAAAAATGTTCATGATAGGGATTTAGTGTAAAAATGGTTATGTTATTTTAGTGCATTTTATTTAGATCACTTTAATAGTTTTATAATTTTGTCAAAGCTTCTGTCACTGGGAGAATGGAGTAAAATTTAAGTTATAGTGGCAAGAATTTAAACATCTATCAGTCAAATGGTCCCTATTATGTTTTCCATTAAAAAAAATCAATCACAGAAAAAGCATCAAGCAAATGTTAAAATAATTTATTTTATGACAGAAATAGGTAAAAGACAAATTGCTTCAGAAATTATACTTTGGAGTACAAGCACTTAGCAACATTAAAAATAAATTAAGTTAGAGGAATAGATAGAATTGCATGAGACAAGATAATAATTCCTTTCTTCGGGAAATATCCAAAAGGTAGAATGTTTTTGTTTTGTCCAATTACCCATTGCAGATGTTTTACTCTATACTTTAAAAACCACATCAGAAATAGGATGTAAGATTTGAATAGGATCCATGATTTGAAACATCAGCTCTCCTATCCTTATCATTATGATCTTTTCACAGCAGAAATTTCTTTTGGGTTCACCATTTACCTGTTTGACATCCATAATTTTTATTTTAATTTTTTTTTTTTTTAAATCCTNTTTTTAATTTTTTTTTTTTTTTTTGCATCAAGAAACAGCTTGCTCAAGTTAGCATGGAAATATACAAGTTGTGCTCAACAGAAGTTTATTTTTAGTTCTGAAAAACCACTTCAGGTGTTCAGTCCCAGAACTAGTTCACAGCACAGATATTTCTACTTTCACCTTTGCATTGGCATATCTTTCCAGAGATTAGTTGTGATGGTATGATGTTAATGGCAAACTTACAATAGGGAAAAAAAAACCAAACCAGAAATGTAAGAGAAAAACAAAAAAATTTTATGAGGCACTTAATTTCATACTTTGGATTAGAAACACATCTCCTTCATAGTAAATATGCAAACATAAAATTCTGCTAACTCCACAATTGTTTTTAATATAGGGTTTAGTAGATGAGCTTATAGTAGAAAAGTTTCTGCTTATAGAATTTGCAGCATTAAAGACAACCTAAACAATGCTTGCTTGTCTTTACTGAAACTTCATTGGTGTTGCACTGTTATCTTATACATATTAACTGCTAGTTATTATTGTTGCCTGTGGAGTTGCCATTTAACTTGAGACTGACCGAGTTCCTTGCTAATTGCACTGCCCTTAGTCAGACGTACACATGGAGGTGGTGTGCAGACATGGCTGGGTTCTGAGCAATTCTAAATTTCACTGGCTTCCTTTCACTGCAGGGACACATACACAGCACAGCGAATGAAGGAATGCATGAAGGTCTCCAAAAGAAAGAGAGGAGCAGGTGGAGTCTCAAGGTCAGTTCAAAAATGGTTGATGACAACAAGAGCCTAACCTTCAACTTGGAAATGTCACTGTCATAAGCCTAAACAAGCTACAAAAGAAAACATGGGCAGAGAGACGATTGATGCCACAGCTAGGAATATGTGGGGCAAGGACAGGGATACATCCTCTCTGCCAAATCCTGGCTGCACCTAACCTGTCAGTACCAGCTGTAGCTACTGTGAAAATAGCATTAATGCCTTGCTGTTAAATTAAGCAGATCTTCTGATGTGATCTAATGAATTCACTTTCTATAACTAAAACTATAAAAATGCCTTTGCTGATAGTATCTGATGTAAACAAGAGCACAGAAAGGCATTTTCTGCAGGAGAACCCTCACCAACATTTGCCTTTATTCTGCTGGGCTCCCTGTGGTTTTAGTGGCACTAACAAAATAGGACCTTAATTTTAGAGGTTGGTCAGCTGTAGCAAATAAACGTCAAAGGCAATGAAATGAGCTTACACAAAACACACAAGGCCTTTAGAAAAAGCTAGGGAAACGTAAAGAGATCAGAAACTTCTCTCCTCAAACATATATCCAGAATCATCCAGTTCTTACTGATGTTTTCATACTAGAATGGTAGCAATAGTTCAGATTTTCTTCACAGCAAGAAGCATTCAGTTATTTGAGGCAGTTAAGAAAAATAGCAGATCACGCCAGCACTCCAAGCACTACTGCTGAACAAGATAGCAGATTGCAATATTGCTTCTCTGCTTGCTTCTTACAGCACTGCATATAAAATCTGTAGAAAAAATGTTATGCTTCAGAATGGAATTTTCTCCATTCATCATCTGATTATTTTATAATTTTATTAATTATAGCTTGTCTCAATTCAGTGCCTCATTAGATGAACAGACAATTTGGTGTTATTGACAAATGATTGTGTGATACATATGAATAATCAATTACAGTAATACTCCATGAAATGACAGTGAAGTTAAATGAATTGAAAATCCCACCCTTCATGGGCACCCGCAATCATTCCCTTTTGAATGTCAATCATGAAAGACAACCCAGTAATAAGCAATCCATGGGTCAGACAGAAGTGTGGCACACACTCGTGTATGAACCAGTCCCCAGGCGATTCTATCTACACTGCTTTTGGATTACATCCTTTAAATGACAAATAGCACTGCCTGACAGGAACTTCCCACCTCAAGGATATAGCAAACAAACCCCCGGAAACACGTCCATATTTTACTGTATCCCTTTTATTAATTCATTTACTAGTAATTCACTTAATATACCTATCAATTAATATTGACCATTACTAGCACTGGTGAGCTAATAAAATACTTGATACCAACTAATCACACTTTTTCATTAAAGGAAATTATTTATTGTACATTTTATGTGACAACATTTGCTTCAAATTTGTAGTTGAAAGAGCTACTCCAGCATGTGACTTCAGTGTCCAGTAAAATCCTGGAAAAGATTATTTTGGAAGGCATTGAAAAACATCTGTAGGACAAGGCAGTAATAAGTCACAGCCAGAATGGCTTCATGATGGGGAAGTCTTGCTTGTGATGAAGGTGATGATCACCTAGGTAATGAAGGGAAGCCAGCTGATGTAATCTTTTGGACTTCAACAAAGGTTTTCACGCTGTCTCTCACAGGTTCCTTCTGGACAAAACATCCAGCATTTAGCTGGATAAAGACATTGTGTTATGGGTGAGCAACTGCCTCACATGTCAGGCACAAAGGGTTACAGTGAATGGGGTGATATTAGGCAGGCAACTTGTCACTAATGGGGTTCTGCAGGGGTCCACCCTAAGCTCCGTTCTCTTGAACATGGTAATTAACAACTTGGACACAGGAGTTGAAGAAATAGTAAGTAAGTTAGTCGAAGACACTAAACTGGGAGGAGCTGTTAAATCCCTTGAGGACAGAGAGGCCCTGCAAAGAGACAAAGAAAAATTAGAGAGATGGGCAATCACCAACTGTATGATGTTTAACAAGGGCAAGTGCTGGATTCTGCACCTGGGATGGGGCAACCCTGGTTGTGTGTGTAGACAATGAAAGATAGAACAAAATGCTGGAGAGCAGTGCTGAAGAAAGAGACTTGGTCCATGGCAAGTTGAATGTGAGTCATTGTGCTCTGGCAGCCAGGAGGGCCAGGTGTGTCCTGGGGGACATCAGGCACAGCCAGGGAAGGGAGGGGATTGTCCTGCTCTGCTCTGCACTAGGGCAGCCTCACCTCAAGTGCTGGGAGCAGTTTGGGGTGACACAATATAAAAAAAACATTATTAGAGAGTGTCCAAAGGAGGGCCATGAGGATGGTGAGGGGCCTTGAGGGGGAAGCCATATGAGGAGTCGGTGAGGTCACTTGGTCTATTCAGCCTGAAGGACACTGAGGGCAGGTCTCATTGCTGTTACAACTTTCTTGTGAGGGACAGAGGAGGGGCAGGCACTGATCTATTCTTTCTGGTGATCAGTGGCAGGACCCAAGGGAATGGCCTGAAGCTGAGTCAGGGGACGTTAAGATTGGATACCAAGAAAAGTTTCTTTTCCCAGAGGGTGGTTGGGCACTGGAACAGGCTCCCCAGGGAAGTGGTCACAGCACCAAGACTGACAGAGTTCAAGAGGGGTTTGGTCAATGCTCTCAGGGCACAGGGTGTGACTCTTGGAGTGTCCTGTGTAGGGCCCAGAGTTGGACCCGATGATCTTTATTGGTCCTTCCAACGCACAATATTGTATGATTCTGTCATGATTTAATATCCCATGGCCCACATAGCTCACTCTGTGCCATGGCAGGGGATGAGTTATTCTACAGGGAACTGGAAAAATATACGCTTTGATATGGATGCATTTTGCAAATTCTTGCAAACAAAATAATATTAATAATAGAAGGGGAAAATACGGGTAATTTATTAAATCCTGACACACCATTTTCAAGAAGGTTTAGTCCTAGGAATGCCATTATATTAAATATAGATATTGAAGCTTATGCATATTAAATTATAAATGGATAAATATATAATTTTAAAAGCTACAACTTCCTTTGTTTCTCTGCAAAGTCTTCTAGGGAATTCGGATCCAAGTAAGAAACTATGAGGTTATTTTAAAAATCATTTTTAGATATCAGAAAGAAGTAATATTAAAGGAAAGAACGCATGTATGCATGCAGTGGATTCTCCTCTGATAAGAAATTAGAAAGAACTACAGTGGAAAGCCAATGCATATGAGGGGGAAGATCAGGCACTTGAAATCAGTCAGATGACTTCCAGAAATGTTAAGACTGGGAGAAGACAAATAGACATATCACTATTTTATGCCACTGAATCTATGATTTATAGTGACTGAAATATTTTTTTATTACTACTTGTGTGCATTACAGTAGTGCCTTAAGGCATTGTACAACATATAGTAAGATAACATTTTTTACCCCAGCCACATCCTATCTAAACAAAAGGCCCTTGGCACAACAGAAAGCCACCTTATTTTCCTCTGTCACTTGATGCAGATGAATGTAAGAAAATAGAGGAGATAATCTGCCAAATTTGCAGTAGAGGCCTGGGGAAGGGACACTTGCCTCTGCTTACTGGGTATTGGGCTCAGCTACAGAGGGTCACTTATGTGCCATGCTCAAACTTGGGCTGTGCACAGAGCTGTGAGCACTCAGCCAACAGCAGTCCTCCTACTGCTTGGTCAGAGAAGAAATCATTCCACTGATTGAATTCTTGCAGCAGGAACTGGCAGAAAGACCATAATAAAGGAGAGCATGATGGCTGTGTGCAGATGTGAGGTCAAAACGGACAAGACTACCTGGTCTATTTCATAAAGGTTTGGTTTTTATTTTCATCTGAGAAATGAAAGCTGTTGAAAGATTAAATGCTGTCCTATCTTTTAAACTGGAATCTCCTTTTAGACAAAATAATTTATTCCAATTGTCAAAGCTCATCAGATTCTCAGTGTGAGTCTTGCATAAAAGGGTTTATTCCTGGCTGTTTCATTTGCACACTCCATGAAATTTTTTTCCACCTATTTAATTTCATCAAAACTTTCTTCACAGACACTAGCAAACTTGCTGCAAGAGCACTGCAATGTAAAATACACTATCCCTTCCTTATGTTCCTCTGGGAAAAAAAATAGGGTAAACCACAATATATTTTAATAATTAGTATGCTTAGAAAAATATCCATTTAAAATGCTGTTCCTGAAATAGAAAGAATATGGAGGCATATGACAAATAAAGCAATAAAGCCATGCTTATGGGTAACAGATAGTAAAGCACTGCCAGCTTGGATATGCACTTGCTGTATAAAATCTCCCGTGGTAAAATTTGTAATATTCAGTATTCTACAGTAGTGGTGTATGCTAAAACCTTCCCATGAATTTGCAGTGCCTGGGAATATTATTATGGCACCAGCATTGTTGTTTTTCTCAAGAAAGTGCTTCTCTGTTGCAAGAAAACTCATCAAGTGTTGAATGTGATGAACATGTTATTGCAATGGCACAGGGCTTGAGAAACCTAACTGTGTTTTCCCCTGGCTGGTTTGATATGAATGCAGCTTTGAACACAGGGCAGGTCCTATGCAGGGAGGGGTCTTGTCCTTGTCCAGCCTTCTATGGGGCAGCCAAAATAACTTCAGCTGCAGCACATCCTCCAAAATCTCCTTGGCTTAAAGACTACAGCAAGAAAAGAGCTGTTAAGTTCAGAGAAAACAAACAAGGCCACTGTGATCCTCTCTTGCCATCATGCACATTTGGTTTTATTCATGTAAGAATTATGTATTTAAGAAGCTTTACCTTGGGAAAACAACTAGAAAATATGAAGAATTACTAAATAAAGCCTAAAGTTTGATTCCACAAAGTAGATGATATCTCATGGTGGATGCTGTATATCATTTGTATTTGCTTGAAAAACGATTGCGTCTGTTATAGTCTGGTCCTGAAACACATCCAGAAGGGAAATGGGAGCAGGGCTGCCTCAGAAGCTGACACATCAGACAAATATTTTAAAAAGCCTACAAAGATTTTTCGCCCTCCAGTAGGCTGAGGCTAAACAGGATTTGTCAGAAGCAGGAGGAGGTATCAAGATAGGCTTTGTCAAAAGCAGAAGCTGATGCTGGAGTGGTACTGGTCAGAACCATTACTCTTTACAGTCAGTTCCTGTCAGTACAATGCCTTTGAAATAGTCAGTCTCCAAATTAATGTTTTCCAGTGAGCTAGACTTTGAGAGACAAAGAAACAAACAAATTAATCTGGAAGAATGAGCCTGCCTGAGACACTGATAAATCTACTATGACAATGTAAGGCTTATTAAACACTAAACATTATTTCCCTAGCCTCTGGGTCAAATGCAAGTTTTAAGGTTAATAGAGGAAATCAACAGTTTATGTTGATGTCACATGGACTACTTTTGTTTTTGTATTCTGCTTTTCACAGGAAATTCATAAACTTAACTCAAAAATATGATGCATGTAGTGAAATTTTATCCAAATATCAGAATATTTTGAGTTATAGAGACTGAAATGGCATAACACACATAATATTAAAACTAAAGAAACAAGTAGGTCCCAGGTCTTCTCATATATTACCATTAGTGTGTTCTTGAACATCAGCACTGTCTTGCCTTCATGAACTCTGATAGAGTCACACACACGATCTTTGCTCTGACTGCACAGAGATAAGAGGTAGGATAGCTAAAGCGTATTGTCAAGGAAATAACTCAGGCTAGATAAAAGGAGTGCTTTGCAGAGCAGAAAAGCTAAACAGTACTATTGATTATCATGATGTATGCTACAGAAGAAGAAGGAGGAAGCAGAGGGGCTGCCTACACACAGACTTTCCTCTCAGAAGCAGCCACAGAGTTTTTTCTTGCAGTTTATGCTGCTAGAGAAGGTTTCCCCTGAGCTGAAAGGTTTTTGCAGGGAGCAACGGTACAACAGCTTGACCTGCTATACTCAGTAGGGTTCCTTGGCCCAAAAACCTCTTGAGTTTGCTTCTTCAAGTAAAAGAATGACTCCCACTGTGAATATTCATAGAAAGAAACAGACTGACAGAGATATATATGAAAAACCCCACACTTCCCACTGCCACAAGCCTGAAGAACTCATCAGGTGGAAAACAGTTATACAATACTGTATCCTTTATACTCCGCAATCCTCATATTTCTTCCTGTCAAAGCACATTATGTGGCCTCAGTAATTGCCTGATGGGACAAAAGTCCTTAGTAACAAGATGTTACTCCACACTCTCTTATTGGTTGGTCTCCATCACAGTAAACCACATTTTCATGCAGTAAAATGAAAGGCCATTAATTTTCTTGTCCTAAAAGATATGTGCTTAATGTACCTGCTGCCTCTATGGGACAGGTAATGGTGCCAGGCAGCTTTGGATTTGTTTCAATACTCAAAAGATGAGTTGACTAACAAACTTGAGGGCCCTTCAAATACCTCCCCTTCTAGGAGGGAGTCAGTGGATGCTGGTCACCAGAACCTAGCAGGCACTGACCTGTTGAGAAATCCCATGCTGAAAAGCAATCAGTGCCCCTCAAAATTAGGGTTGACCTGCATGGACAACCAGGAAGCCAAAAAGACTTTTACAGTCTCATTCTTATTAGTCTCACTAGTTTTTTCAATCTTATTATTCATTCAAAAGATTGTGATGTAATATCCACTGTTAGAGGTAGGGACTTTAGACAGAATGGCTCATAAGAGGGACAATCCTATGGCCTAGACTCAGGAGGAAACCTCGTTCATGACCAGGTGGGTGAATCCAACTCATTCATTTACACGTGCACTGGTTCAGGAGAAAAGCAAACTGGCATTTCTTTGCAACTGCCACCAAACGCTCCTGTCAGTACACAAAATTAAAAATGTCAGAAATCCTGTAGGTGACCAAGAGCTGTGGAGAGAATATTTAACGGTGCCATCTTTCCCATCAGTCGCAGGAAGGATCTCTCTGTGCTAGCACACAGTGCGTCACCCAGCACACACCTACAGTTCACAGGCACGGGCTCATGAACACCCACACGAGCTAACTTTAAACAGGAGCCAAGGCAGCACAAAGCTTTGTGGGGGTGAACTCCAAGGATATTTTTTCCTGCCCTAGCCAGCAGGTAGGCTTCCCAGGCACAGCTCACTGTCATCATGGTGACGGTTTCCAGCCCTCCCCAAAACAGCCACTTTAAGACTAATTTGGATAAGCCTGCACTAGCTGCAGACATTTTAGTGACTGCAGCAGAGATATAATCGTAGCAATGAAGGGCTTTCAGAAGGATTTCAAAATATCCAAGTAATCTTTATTTTAAAAGTCTGCTGGCGCCATTTCCACTGACGGAAGGAGAACAGTTGCACGGGGAGTACAAGGGTGGGCAACTTTCTTGAGTAAGGCAAAATGCAAGGGAGTGCTGCAAGCAGCCCAGATTGCTTGTGACTGATTTGATACAATGGCACAGACAAAACCACAATGATGAGGAATTTATGTCCTCAAATTTTTCTTTATATTCCACTGTTTACATAGGTGTAGAGCTTAATATGAAAAGAATTAATTTCATTATCTTTTGGGTAGCACAGATGAGCTTAATTTTCCTGTTTTTTTATTAATTCCTTATAGTAATATAAAAAGAGGGTAACTCACATACAAAGCAAATTTCAAGACACAAATTAAACAGCTGACACAAACAAACGATTATTCAACTTATCTGTATCTGAATTTCTTTCCACATTACCTTCTCTAATCCTTCCCGGAATTAGTACATGAAAGCATCAAGTAACAGTGTCCTCTCATTCCCTTATCCGCTAAACACCTCCTTTGTAGTCATTGCAGCACTACGATATCTCAATAACCTGAAAAATCACTTGACACTGCATATATTCAGGTTGCACACTCCCTTGGAAATAAATAAATCAATGCTAGCTATTCTATAAACACCCCCATCACAATCCCCCAGTAACCATAAGGATAAGCTGCTTTAATTGAAACAGAGACCATGGTCTGTATTATAACTGTATTATAATGTCTCTTAAGAGATTCCCTTAACAGCTGTAACAGACTGCTTAAGTAAGGTGTTGTCTCTCTTCAGAGTAAAATATTTTTAAATAAAGATTACTTGTAAGCGCATTTCCTTTCAAAGATTATACAGCCAGATCAACCACTGTGGTCATGCCCATTGACACTAACCCAGAAGGCAGTGTTGCTGCTTTCTCTTTAACGGGTAATAGGGCACCAAAGACATCTTCCTTTACCCTGTTAATAGGTCCAAATTAATCTGAAGACTTTGAAGAATGAAAGCTTATTGGCAGTGTTTCCAAGTGGTCAATCTTCTGTACACTGCACTTACAAAAATAAACTCTTTTCCTCAAAAGACCAACTGCTCACATACATCATCTCAGCCAGAATTAGGTGAAGAAAAGAGGAGGTGCCATTACACTCTGAAGAACTCCTCCTAAATTGGGTGTCAAACATGACCTGTGTACTACAGGGAATTAATGCATAGCAGCTGATAAACTTTTCAAATTACATCCTTACTTACTGCCTACCTTAAATTTGTAGATGTAGTTGAGAAATGAATTAAATAATCTCCATGGAAATTTCTGCTGCAGTGTTTGAATGTGTTCTAAAATCGTCAAAAAAAAAAAAAAAGTAGAAAGATATCTAAAGGGTGATGATGCTATAAAAGAACTGGATTAGCTACTTGAATACTACCCCTCAATGATTAAGAACCAAGAAAATACCAAGGTTTATCTTCAGGCTAGAACAAAAATTTGTAACTCTCCTACCAGTTAACAGCAGAACTTGAAGTAAATGTCAGCTGAAACACAGATGGGCTCTCCCACAAAACCAGATTTTGCTGTCATGTAGTTGTTTAGACATCATGACTAGTTAATGGAGTTACTAAGCTGCACTTCATGAACCTCACCTTAATTTCTATACATTCAAATTTTAACTGCATGGAAAATTGCTATAGCTGTACATTGATTTTGTGCCCATTTATTTTTAATTTAGTAATTTTTTTTTTCTTTCATATTATAATTAGCAATTAGGTTCTTTGCCTATACAGTTTTATATTTGCACCTTATTCTGGAAATCAGTCAATAGGCTGAATTTTACAACTAGAGGGTGCTGGTGGACCATAATGTGAGATGGTATGCAAAACTCTTGATGACCTTTAGTAGAAAGAAGAAAAATAAAAGAAATCAATTATTAGTGCTCAGTAGGACATGCTAATATATTCCAAGGTAATACAAATACTGCAATATTATCTAGTGTAAGTAAAAAGAAAATTAATACTTTATAGCTGATGCTTGGTTTCATTGTAAATTTAGTTTCAAATTTGCTGTTAAACTTTGCTTCTGTCCTTAGTTTTTGTGCTGTAATGAACAAAAAACCTTTATCTGAACAATATGCATTCCTTTTGCTTCCCTTTGTGTGAGTTGGAAAGCAATTACAGTGTATTATTGATTAAGTGCTTTATGATAAAACACAAAAGCCACCAAGTAAGCAGGAAAGCAAGAAGGAACAAAGATTAATTTAACAATAAAATCTATAATTGAGATTTTACAGATAGAATGTGGACATTAATTACAGATAAATCATTTAATAAGAGTTATAACAAGAAAATTATCTTCCAAAATTCATATAATTTCCAACACAAGGTAATTATTTTTTTGCCTTCCAGTACTGTAAGAAAAAATACAAGTATGAGAATAAATAATGTCTATAAATATACCATTCTGTACGTATAAAAGTTCTCCCTCCCATCCTTCCTCTCTTCCAATTTATCCTTATTGCTTCTTAGAGTCTCTCACAATTCTGCAATTACCTTCAACTAACAGAAATATTAAAACTTTGAACTAGACCTTAAAGATATCATTTCCCTCAGCCCCCATTCAACACAGCTCAATAACATCTGGGATTTGCCTTCCATTTCTTTGGACCGGAAAGAAAACCAAAGGACAAACTGCAGCCATTTGGTAGAGTGGCTGCCGGAAACCTCCATGAGACAGTGGCCAGGAAGCTGGTGGAGTGCATGTGACAATACTATGAAGAGCAGATCACTTCCACCCAAACATGAGTTGCTGCAGCCAGCCTGTTGATCACAAAGTGGCAGTGGTTTGAAAAAGCTCTGGGAGTGCAGGTTCACCAGGTGTCCAGTGAAGCCAGCGTGGCATGACATTGCTCTTACATTCCCACTTTTGACCTTTTGGTTGTGCAGGATCGCTGTATGTGGACAACATTCTTGTTGTGGGCAACTCCCAGGTGATCCAACAGTCCACTTGTGGCCTGCATTAGCTCAACACATCCTGGACATGCCAGAAACATAGCACAACAAGTGGGATTGTTTCTTTCCACACTATGGAAGGTTTCATGTATTTAAACCAGTCCTTTCCTAGCCTATGAAGGGCCAACAGCCCAGATTTCCTTTCATGAACTGCAAAGTTAGTGAGAGGTGCCTTATTTTCATATTGTAACTAGCTGTGCAGCCCCATCCCTACCAGCAGAGATGTGTATGGCACACTCTCATGGGCTGAGGCCATGTCCCTGTTCTCAGGAAACACACTCTACTCACATGCCTACCTACATGCAGCTTTCTTGTGGCCACATTTCTGCTCATGACTCACCCTTATGAGGGGATGTACCCTGGCATCCACAGGAGACCACAGCTCCTGCCCTAAGCACACCAAGGAGCTCATGTTAAGGTAGTCTCCATGCCACAGAGTTTCCTCTGGAAAATGGAAAGGAATCTCCTATCAGAACTATTTCACGCATAGGACTTTATTCTCCAAAACATAGCAGCCAGATCAATGAGCTGGCGAGGGCAGCCATTAATTAACACATAGGCACACCAGGGCTCATGAGAGTCTCAGCCCCTTAAAACCTTAGGACACATTTTCACTCCTACTGATGGCTACGTGCTGGCTAGTGCACCAACAGAAAAGATATAATTGTTGGTGAAAATGGGATTTTGTCTTGACAACTGCTTGTTGCAGTTGTCAAGAAAATGAAAGCTTTCAAGGGGATAAACAAAACAAATCAAGTAAGTGTCCAATAAAAAAAAAAAAAAAAAAAAAAAAAAAAAAAATTGTGACTTACATACTGCAGGCTTGCCAGATGCTATAGAAGCTGAGCCAGAGGACAAATTAATGTAAAAATGCATAAAAAAACCTGATACTGAGCTGCATCTTTTGATGCCTCCCCAAAACTCCTGATACCTTTAGTCTAGAACGTGCCCCATTTGTTTTTTATGTATTGAATCTAGTTTGTGCCTAAAGAAAGAGCAGTTAAAATTTGCCCCAATGTTTTATTGCCAGCATATTCTAACACACTTAACTGTGCCTGCTTCGTGGACACAGCTTTTGGGGTTTTTTTCCTAAATGAGCTGATTTTATGAAATTAGTAGTTCTCTGATCTTTATTTTTCCACCTAGACAAGATCTGCTTACTTGATGCTGCCTTCACTTACAAAGTCTAAATGATAATAATTACACCTTAGCTTTTTCTTCAACAGTGCCAGCTGAAATTATACAAGAACAAGATGTTTGGTGGGTGTTTCTTTTTCCTCTGGAAGTCAGCAGAAAAGCTGTTAAATACTACATATACTAGAATACTGATTTTAATAATACTCAACGTGCACATCAGTTTCATTGCCAGAAACACTTTAAATTTCTGTATGTTACTAATAACTGAAGAGCGTTATTCAGCTTTATAATGTAGTAGGCATCGTCCTTCATATATATTCCTAAAGCAGGATGTATGCTGTACATGTATATACAAAGTTGGTCAGAGCACAGACATTGCAGTGCCATGCTTTCATTCAAATTTCAGATGCCACATGTTCAGTACAATCACACGGCATCAAGATGCAACATATTGCTTTGCAAATGCAAATAATTTCACACAGTGGCCTTCATGACTGGGAAGGGATAATGAAATGGGCTATATTTTACACATATGAAAAAATAAATAAAAGATTTATCATAAATATATGGACCAGTATATGACGTTGAAGAACAAGAAGCAAAAAGGAAACAGTGCTCTTGCATAAAGATCGATTCTCTTTGCTGCTGATGGGATGACAGGCTTGGGAGGAGGAGGCTTCTTGTTGTTCTTGGCTTGAGATTTCCCGAGCCCATTGTTGACTTCAATGGGCTTCCCATAACAGTCATAATTTGATAATTCAAAATCCCTTGGCAAGCTTCCAACGATGCTGAAATCATTGGATCTCAGATCAGATTTCGAAGTGCAAACTTTTTTGCATCTGGTCTCACCAACCTATGAAATAAAGAGTGAGGGGAACCATGATTGACTCACTGCAACTCATTAGCAAACTTCATGCAGCTGCTAAAGAACACTGCAAACAAACATGTAGGAAATTACTTGTTGATAGGGATATATTACATCAGACTAATTTGTGGAATGGTTATGTTATAAACTACTTAAGGATGATCAGTCAATCATATCAACTAATCCAAACATTCATAATTTTGTAATTTTTCATGCACAAGATGTCTCATGCTCTGCAATCTGCTATAGTTAGACTCCTTCATTTTACGATGATAGAAGGGGAGAGAACATTTTTGTGGGGAGTATGTTTGGATATTGACTCTGTGCTAATGAACCTGCAGGCCTGATACTATTCAATACTTGCATTTTTCTGAGCTCTGAAACCCATAATCAGAATTGGCCCTAAAATTCAATGTTTGATGCAATTAATTCAGTTTGTTCTGGTCCAAAGAGTTATCAGGTCAGAATCCTATACTTCATCCTAGGGTGACCAACTTGCATGGCAAGAAGCATTTTGTTTGTACCTGTGGAGCTTAGTGCCTCTCTAAAGACAGGTAACACAGACGTAACACTGTTCTCAGCACTGCAGAAATGTTTAACTGGGAAATCTAAATCCAACAACAGAATTCCTATGTTTCCTATAGCTCCTTTAATGCTCTTGGTGGTAAAGCAGTACTTTTTTTTCTGTGGGGACAAAAGGTTCCTATATTCCTTTCCTTGGGTTTTCTATAGTTTTTATTTCAGATTCTACACTCTGCAATCAACATATTCAACAATCTCTAGAAGAACCTACCCCACACTGTTCAGGGAGCTTGAAGTGATTTAGAGACTACTTGCAAGGCACTGTGCTTTGTAACTTGGGTAAACCCCTCCCAAACTTTCACTTCAATTGGACTACACTTCAGTTGCTTCAGGAAAGCAGAGGAAAAAAAAGAAGAAAAAAGAATTCAGTCTATGAATTCGTTCACATATATAACCTGAGCATTAGTTTAAAAAATGCTAGTTCACAAATCAGGCTATACCATGGGCAACCGACATAAATGTAAGTTTCACTAAGGCTTTCTGGAGCCACTGGTTCACTAAAACTCAGTTATTCCAAAAGCTGCAGGTCCCTTCTACTCATTAGCCTGTCTCTCCTCCACAATGCCCTCAGGTATTTTAACCTCAGCTCTCTTCACCTCTGGTTTTCTGCAGGTTTTGACTTACAGTTTGGGATATTTGCACGGTCATATTTTGTAACTACTAAAATAATAATAATAGTGTCATAAAACATGGTACCAGGTTTATGGATGAATGAAAAATATTTTGAAGAATATTATTAGCTTCTCTATGTCAGTGACAACTGATCTTGCATGGAAGGAACTGAGGCAGTCAGGAAGAGATTTAAACTTTGAGTGGGGCTTTTACTCCCATTATTGACAAAGCTGATTCTAGTGCAAGGTGGAAGAGAAGCATAGTGCTATTCCTTCTGAAAAAAGTGGATACACCTTCCCAAATTTGCCAGGGTTCTATTTCTCATGAAAGCAGTACGTTTCACAACCAATGCATTAAATGGAGGTGCAGGTTTGTCCTGGTTCCAGCCAGGAGAGGGTTAACTTTTGCAGTAGCCAGGAGGAGGCATGGCCAGGGCACAGAAGTTATTCTCTATCACCACCTGCCATTGCCAGGGCTGGGGAAAGGGATTCTCTTCTGGCCCAAAGTTGTTCCTTCTGGTCGACAAAACGAGCAGAGGGAGCCATCCGGTATTGTCTATTGTCAGAGGATTTTTCTGTGAGAAACATTTATTTTCTTACACCGTTTGTTATTAATATTATTGCTATTAATGGCTCGTTTTCTCATTTCATTGCCATTTTCAGTAAATCTTTCTTATCTCAAACCATGATCTCTACCTTTTGTGTCTCCACTTAGAGCAAGAAGGTGGAGCAGTGTGTGGTTTTAGTGGGAATACTAAATTGGAGAATACCATTCCTAAACCACCACAAAATCAAGATTCCAGGTTATAAAAAAGAAAACCAAGGTAAGTGTTCCCTGATGGTAGAACAAAACTACACATACAAATTTCTTGCAACTGTCTCCCAGTCCTCAAAGACCTGACAGCCTAGGACAGTGTTCATTACTGGAGTAGCAGGGACAAACTGTCTAGTAAGGAGGTGACTAAGACACGGATAAACATGATTATATGACCCTGGGTGACAGGATGCTATTATTCACTGATCTGAGACATTCCTTCTAATCAAATCATACCCAATGACATAGGCAATAGAGATATAAAGCAGATCCTTGTTGAATGAAAAGTGAACTTACAGGACTGTTAACTGAAGAGTCACCAGAATATTAGATTTTTTCCATGGTCAAACTTAGCAAGATTTAGTAAGGCCACTACAAGAAACAGAATCCTGTATGAAATTATAGGCCTCCTTGTGGATTTGAAAACTTGTAGTCCATTCCTCATACTACCAGCAATATCTTGTAAAATTCAGCAACACTAATTGTAGCCTAAGTCCTCTCATTTGTAGCACAGAGTACTCCTGATCCAACTGCAGTATCTGGAGTGCTCCCCTAAAGGCTGTTACAAGTCAGTTCTCATTCCCATTCAGGACTGAGAGTGGATTCTAGGTCACCTCTGCCTTATAAGCAGAGAACTGTTCACAGCATGTTCACACAGAGCTGTGCTTAGTTCAGTGTCAGCTGGAGTACTCATTTATCAGGGTGACACAATTTTCCTTGTATGAGCAACTTGGCCCAAATTTTTCTTTAATAAGCGTATGTTACTTTTGAAAATAATTTCATCTATTTCCTTGGCTTTACAAATCTGACATTCTTCTATTTACTACACTCAGCTGCTGCCTAAACATATTTTTAAATTTTTTCTTATATATCTCTTCAACTCTTCAATGTTTCTGTTGTTTTAATCTAAATTCACTCCAGTTGACCTACAGTTTCCCTAAACAATATGAGGTAATATAAAATATATATGATTATCTGCTTTTTATTCAATTTGTCTTGGTTTGTCCTAGAAGCCTAACAATGATCCTAACAATGCCTCTGCTCCTCTTCACTTTCCACATTTACTGCACAAAAAACTTACCAAAGGCTACAGGAAGCTTTTCTGTACAAAAAATACCTTAGGACTTGATTTTAGAGTATTACACTGAAGATGTGTAAAGAAAAGTAAAACGGTAAATGCTATATCCTTTTGACTTCATCATGACACAGAAAATATTTGATATCATTTACCTTATCCTGCCCCAGCATCATGACCTGTGGGCCAGACCCAAACTATAGGATGCTTCCACCAGATTTATGGCTTTTCTCCAGCAGGGGATGGGGAGCAGCTGTTTGGGAAGGGAAGGCTTCTGGGATAGTGTAGGGACACCCTGCATTCCCGAGTGAGCTGGGCAGCCACTCCTTGTCCCTCTGGCATAGATTTAGGGGGGCCAAGGAGAGCACAGCTCTTGGGACTTGGCCCTAAACACAGACCTAGTTCTTTGTTTCTTTCAGGACTGGACCACCTTGTCTGGGTTTGGTAGGATGGACAGAACACCTGCCTTTCGATGAACAGCTCAGAAGTACCTAAAAATCCTAGAATCCATAAGGCCCCTTGTGATCACTCTTTCTCACCTTTTAAAAAATTCAGGCAGACTGGTGCTCACTGCCAAGCTCAGAACCTGCTGCTGCTCCAGAGCTGCAGCACTTGTGCCTCTGCAAAACGCCTTTGGTTGCAGAATCAGGGGAATAATGTGAGAAGAAAATAGGGAAAGAGATGAAAGAATAAGTGCTGCCTATGTGTGCAGGCTGGCAGGGAGGAGCAACTGACTCCCCAACTCTGCCTCTGCTACTTCTGGTGCTCCTCCTCACTTTCCACATTTACTGCCCAAACTAGTTACACTATATTTTCCTTTAAAAACATCCAGGATGGAGAACTTTTTCCATGACCTTGTTCCTCAGAAACATATGTACCTTATTTCTAATCTGAATTTATTTGGCTTCATTATTCAGACACGAGGCATGACTATAGTTAGTCTGATTAACTGCTGGTACATAAGAGTTGGTAACAAATCTAACCTTGATTTTGCATAATTCAGATGATGTAACCAGGCTGATATACGAAGCCAAGAAAAATGTTCTCAAAGTGTTTCTTACTTTCACATCATTGCCTCTGTCAACAAAATTGACAATACTTAAAAAAGTTTTACTCCATTTGATTAAATCAAAACCCACACAGATCAACTTTAATTTCACTGACCCATTTATTAGCTAACATGGGGGCTGAATTATGAGTAATATTAAAGATAATTAATACTTACAAACAATAATTATTAGTCAGTGCCCTGTAAGCTATGCAATATTCTCCACTGATTGATGCCAGGCTTATAATTATTCATGTTATGCCACTTAGCTTTTAAAAGTACTGGCACGAAGTTAGCTTCTTGCTGTATTTTGAAACCTTCCCAGATTTAAAGGATTTCTTAAAAAATCAACATTAATGTTCAACAGCACTCACAGACCAGCTCTGCAAAAAAATTCTAGCTGCAACTTAAGCTGAAATCTTGATTGTAAAATGTCTAACTTTAATAATTACTGTTTAATATTCTCATCAGCTACTGTGAATGAGAGCTATTTCATCCACAGATTGAATATATCTGGCTTTTCCCCAGACACAGAGTAGAATATTTGTTCAACGGTTTTCTCTTTTCAGTTAATTCTTGATACTTACAGCACCACTACCTAGTATAGTACCATTATTCTTCTTACAAGGTTTTGTATCCTTCCTGTTTATGCAAAGTAACTTCCTATTGCCCTCAGTCATGCTAAGCATATATCTCTTTTCTTACTTACACAATTATTTTATTAAGTTCAGCTTACATTAATTGCTATCACCTCCCATTTGCCAGTGAGAAGAGAAATGTTTGAAATTGAGTTAGTTTTAAATCTTTGGGGAGTTTGTTTTCAGTTGTGCTGTTTGTTAGGTTTTGGGGTTTTTCTTAAATTAGTATAGCTTCACTTCTGGTTTGAACATTATTAGCTGACCAGCACCATTCATACTTTTTGTTTAAATTCTTCCATCCAGATTAGACAGTCCTCAAATCTGTGAAATCTGACCTTTCACAGCACCAAAAATACCAGGGACCTGATTCAATTTGTTTTGTGCAAATAGAATAAAGATCTGGTGATCAAGTCCTCTTTATCCACCAGGACGGAGTGTAACATAAAAGCCATCATTTTTGAGAGCAGAAACGTATTGTCCATATCTCCTAGCAAGGCTTCAAACATGCTACAGCACTGGCAGATTCTCAAGCTCAGCACGTGTCCCTCAGGCTGAAGAGTTTCCCCACTGTAGTGCTGCATTCCCTGCCCTACACAGCACATCCTCCTGGCCGCAAACTCACCTCTGCTGTTGTGCCCCCAACCTCCTGTTGGCATGCAGATCTGTCCCCAGTGCTGCCAGTTCTGTAGGGGGCTTCCATACAAGACCAAGGAGGAGTTTTTTGACAAGCTCTGTTATTCATCTCCCTTGCTCTTTTTTTGTGCCCTTCTCTTGCCATAATGATAGATGTAGATCATCAATAAAGTAATGATTGTTTAGCATTAGTCTGTATTCACACTGAGTATATTTTCTGGAGCAGCTCAGCAGGAATATGCTACCACATTCCAAATACTCCTTGCAAAGTACAGGACAAAAAATATTAATCCATAAAATATCACAGTATTATGGCACAACTGAGGTTGGCAGGGACCTCTGGAGATCATCTAGTCCAACCCTCTGCTCAAAGCAGACTGCTCGGGGCCTTTTTACAATCATGTTTTGAATTATCTCCAAGGATGAATACAGGAGTCACTGGAGCAGAAAGTACCTACTCTGTACCTGAAATGCTGTCAGGAACTATTAAAATAGGCTGCAGCCTGTGGTTTTGTGTACAAGGTAAAATGTAACCTGGGTTTTTGGTGGTTCTACAGTAAAAAAATTGAGTCTGGAGTGCCACTTGAGGGGAAAAATCCTGGGAAGACTAGGTCACCACAGGTCACCACCAGTGGTCAAGTACATTATAACTCAGTACAAATGAACATAACCCATCTCAGGTTTCAGAGCCTAAATGTGGCTCTGACAAGATAAAGCAAGCAATAGCACCACTTCTTTTTAAAAATGACTGGCATTAGAGCTATTACCACTGCTTGCATAGTGCTATTCATCATCTGCCAGAACCATTCTTTTAGCAAATGTTCTCTCCAGTCGTTAGCACATTATCTGTGGGGGACAGCTTCTATAAATGGCCTTGATGAAAATGTGACTTTTCAAATCGAGGGGTGTTTTTATAGTTAACAGTGCAATCTCTCACTGTAATCACGTCAGCAATGAAAGAAAAAAAAAAAAAAAGATTCATCTTAAAAACATTTCCCTTTTTGCTTGTTTTTCTCACTGTATGATGTTTCATTGCTAGGAAACACATGCAAACTCCTGCTGAGGATTCCCAATAAAAAGCCAGTGCAAGCAGTTATCACCAGATTGCATAATTTTCTCCTCTGCTTAGAACAGCATCTACTTGCAGCCGCTATGAGCTTAGGGAGCCAAGCTGTATTTTCTCATGGCTTTTTGCCTGTAAGTGCATAGCCACTGCTTCTCCTAGAAAAACACATCAGAAGTGCTTATTTTCTCTTCTTTTCCCTACAGATTCAGGGTGATCTTGACAGACAGACCACTTGACTTTAATCAGACAGTCATATTGATAAACCTCTGAGTTCAAAATGGCACTGACATTTCAAGGGATTTTGTTGGAGGGAGCATGACTCATAAAGTTTGGACTTGAGGGGTTGGTGTATGCTAGCAACATGCAGCTTTTACATCACCCAGTTCCCAGGATCTGGTGAAGTAGCTATACATCCATGGAAGCGTTTCTCCATCTTCGAGTGATTGGCAAATTATGAACACTCTTTTCACACTGCCATCTTCACTGTCACTATTGGTGATTATTGGTCATGATCACTGACTATTGACACAATGACAAAAGTGCTTTCTGCTGAAAGCTTTCAGTGGACCCTTGCAGGTTCTATTACAGGGCATCTCTTCTCCTAGCCTGCAAATATGAATTACATTAAGCTTTTAATATTTAGGATACACTGAAAAGCTTATCCCTTTACTCCATAAAAATGGAACAATAGCTGTTTGTATTTTTAGGGATTATCATGAGGTTTTGTTACGGTTGTTTTTTACTAATATCAAATATGCCAAGCCTCCAAACCAGATGCCATTTTAACTTTCAAAAATGGAGCAAGCACATGAAAACAAGTTGTTCCACGAAGACTGGAACCACAGATGCCTGATCACCCCACTTGCTTCCCTCTGATCCTCCTCACACCAAAGATCTCAACCCAGCAACTCCCCTGTACCTTACATGCAGGCCCTTTCCCCAAATCTGCAGAGACATCACTGCTGCAACACTGCAAAAGCAGCAAGTGCACAATTTGCTGCTGAGGGAACACAAATTGCCATGGCATCAGGATCAGGGGCATTTTAAAGTGAAATAAAGTAACTTCCCCTTTTAAATTCGATTCCCCTCTAATAACTTACAGATATGTATGAGCATCGTTCAGTTAATGTTTCATAATATGTAAGAGCTTAATTTAGACAGGAGAAACACTTACAAATGGCATTGTTCATGCTCTCTGTTTTTCCCCACTTGGAGTTTTTTTCTTCCATGTCTTTTCTGTTGTCTTTACCTTCAAGTCCCATCTGGTCTATCTACTGTTTCAAGCCTAGCTATGCTGACATTTCCAGCTACACCCTCAGTCATTTTTGCCTGAATATCACCTCCTATGTGGAAAAAGAACATCCTTAAACATTTCTATAGGACATATACTTTTTTCAGGGGTGTAGTTATAAGTCATCCTTTTCTCCTAAAGTGAAAAGTTATCTTTTTCTGCTAAAGTTTCACTGGGCCACCTAAGTCTTTCCAGACATTTAGCAAAGTATTTGCTCTTGCCTCCCACACAATCCTACACGACCCTGATGAGAAACAGCTCCTGAAGTTCTGGGACAGCACTCTGGCCTCTTTTTGTTTCATATTCTTTATGCCTTTCAACATTTTTTTTCCATTACCTGCTTCTTTAATGTTTCTCTCCCTTGCATATTTTCCATATGACAAATGCATTCCCTACTTGATCATTACTAGGTCTGTATGAGAGCAATCCAAATTTTGTGGGGCAGGCCTAGTTTTGGATTAGAAGTCAGAGCTACCAAAAGATTTACACCTGTTCTGATTTAGGAGTTTAGTACAGGTTTTTCCAGGGCCAAGAACTGTCAAAGTACTCCTATGCAGTAGCAGGTTCAGAGATGGCATTTTCAGCTAGGCAGATTTATAGCTTTTAAATATATAAAATCTAGCATCACTGTCCTACCACGTCCTGATGTCAAATGATTCATTGTTCTGGGACCTTTTTCTATTTCAGCCTGGTCATAATCCCAGAAATTACCAGCCCAGGATATGTTTCCTCTGGTAGGTTGTGTTTCAAAGCAGATGAATTAATTCAAGGTAGATCATTAGCCATGACCACTCAGCCACATGATCAACTTTTATAGCAAGAAATACCTATTTCCACTGTTTCTTGGCAAATAATTTTTTTGTATGTCACTGTATAAAGATCATCAGAAGCTACTGGAATGTTAAAGGTCTCTCATTAACAAACTGGGAAGACCCTGAAAATGCAAGTCAAACATGAGAAGCTGAGGCTGACATTTCAAGATCGTGGAGGGGAGATGCTCCAAGAGGAGGGTAGATTGAATTCTGAATTCTAAAAACCTTCAGCCTACTGCTAGATAAAATTCATGGGGAACATTGCTGAACTTCTGTGGATAACGATACCCCTCCTAAGTCTTAAAACACACTGTATACCAGTGCCTTCTTAAAAAAAAAAGACAAAAGCACAACATAGATGATAATAGATAATTTTGTTTTCCACATGGATATGACAATGGCATATACATTAGAGGGTATGCATACCAAGGAGAATCAGAGGGGGTTTATTTTGCAATTTTTAAATTTAATTGAAATCAACTGCAATTTAGCAATTAGTTTTGTTCACAGTACTGAAAAATTGTAATTTTTTTGTTAAACTTGTAATTCATCAAGCTGAACACTTAACACTTTTTAAGTACTGGAATTAGGAAAAATACATTATGTGCTGCCCTCCTGGATTTTTGCAACTGTTTTGTCAGAAGAAACAGCTGAATTTGGGACCTGAAGATTGCTGAACACAAAATTTACACATTCAGTTCAGGGAAAGAAAAACTGTGGCAGAGGCATTTTCTTTCTACTCATTTCTCATGTTGCCTGGGCTTGGGGAATTACTCATGACACAAGTCAAAGCAGACATGGGGTTACTCTAAGCTGACACTAGTTGCCTACCAAGACATTTCCTGAAGGATCTTCTACCAGATGAGAGTTATGGTAGTAAAGTGCACTGTTCTGCAATACCTGCAGCTCTTCTGGACTGGGGGAAATTAGTTATGGGTCAATTCCAGCTTGATACTAAGACAGGATTTCAGCAATTCTTGCATAAACTACTCCTTCTTTGAAGAAACACTGAAGTCACAGTGTACCAGTAATACCACTTGGATCTGGCCTAATAGCTTTCTTTTATACAATAGAATTGCTGAGTCATTGAAAAGGACAAGCCAAATTCATATTAGACATGTTGTAGAATAAAGTATTTTCTTCTGCAGAATAAATGTCAAGTAAATATCACTTAGGACTGAAGGCAGTTGGACTGGGATGTCTGATAACTCTTGGAGCACAAACAGGGACTTCTCAAATATCAGGAATTCAGCAACATGATGGAAAACTTTGGCCTGAGTGAAGATGTACATGTCATCTTTAACTATATAGTGAAATCTGACTGATTTATGCATAAACTCCGTCTGGCAACACAAGAAATGCAGGAAGTGTTTGATACAAACAGACTGGTCTTTTGTCTATAAATGCCACAACTTCTGGATTCCTGGCTTCATAGGCATGCAATGAAGTGCAGGTGTGGCCATCCCAGGGAAAGCAACAAGCTGGATGTTGAGTATGCTCCCAGCAAATACTGTCTGAGAGTTCTGTCCTCTGAGTAGTTACAGTTTGACAGCTGCTATTTATTATGAGAAAAACAGCAACTGAAAAGCTGTTTGCTACTTTATTTACCTAAAGCTAAGCAGCAATCATGGTGCTATGATATTAAAACACAATTTTTTCACTTACAACTTCTGACCCCAAATCATTAGGTCAGATTGCTAGCCATTAGTTACCAGCATGTTTTTAATGTCTTGGTTCCTTCCAAGATTAAGCACTATTCAAAATTATCACAAACAGCATATTCCTGGAATTAGGTTAACAGAGAAGAATGCTGATTTTTACGCAAAGCTTTGCAGCTCCTACCTGTAAAGTGCTGATGTGAACAGGAGTCCCTGTGCCATTCACAGTGTTCTTCTTGGCAGCATTTCCACCCTTTCCTTCCGCTTGCTCTGCCTTGGCAATCTTTGCTTTTTCGGCTTCAATTCTCTTTGGATTGTTTAGCATTACCTGAACCACAGCATATTCCACCAGGGATGCAAACCCAAAGAGAAGGCAAACAATCAACCAGACATCTAAGGCCTTCACATAAGACACTTTGGGAAGTTCAGCAGCAAGAGTGGTACATTCAGATGCCAAGCTGAGCACTGAGAAAATACCTACAAAAAGAGAAAACAATACATTGAATAAGAAAACTTCCCTTTAATGACACTGGCTGTGCTCTTCCTCTGAAACAGACAATAGTGAATGATGCTTTGCAACAGTGAACGGGACTTCACAATGTGATCAGTGCAGCAGGTGTACAAAGTGCACAGGCCTTCAGCTAATGAACAAGTTAAACACTTAGGTAGGATAGCGCAGTTAATGATGAATTATTAGTAATTATTATATTCATTTTATAAACAGAGAAGCAAATCAGTGAGGCTAAACTGGTTGTTATGGTTTCCCTGTCCCATCATACATCACACAGTTGGGAAATGGGCTTTCCAAAGACTTATCTTACAATGTGCATCTAATTCTGGGAAAATGGAACAGAAATACCTCCACTTTAACAAAAAGACTCCAAGTCCTTTAAATTAGACTAGCATTGTCCCAGAAGTCTAAACTGTGCTATAGCAGGAGCAATTCTCGGAATGACCTGTTCACAAGTGTGATATTCAGACCTCAGATGAAAGGGAAGTTTTTGCTGAAGAGCAAAACTGTACGAGCAAATCAAAAACCCTTTATTCCCAATTCACTGAGAAGATGAAAACGTGGAGGTGACTGAGGGTCTACAATCATTCCCTATTTGAGCTTCCAGGATCTAGAGGAAGCTTTCTAGATAAAGGGCATTTCATGAAGCCCTTATCACGAAAAAAGCCCACATGTGAAAAGGCTGTTAAAAGGTCATAGTCGTCATGGATTTCACCAAGCATTTCCCCTAATAGGGCTTCCAAATGTCACCATCAACACAGGATTCATACCACAAGAGACAAAATACAAGCTTGACCCCAAAAAAAGATTTCTCACAGGCTCCTGTGAAAATAGTAGCATGAAAAGCTACATTTGGAAAAAGGTAACTTTAAAAATGGTTGTTATGTGGGGAAAACTTAGTTCAATCTCCAAGTTCAGAATGTCCCATTTTGGTTTTGTGAATGCTAATGATAAAAATCTTTATTTATGACTGTGAACTTAATGAAATAGAATTGATGTCTATAAAAAATGTTGGCCAAAAGGAGATATGCAGTTAGTCTCAACTATGTTTCTTATACTGCATAAATTTTTTTTTCATTCATAGACAGATGATTACCTTCAGATCCATTTTAAGTAACTGAGGATTTAAAAATGTAAATGAAAATGAAACTATCTGTATTGGCCTATGAAAATATTCATTTCTACTTGATCATAAACAACACACTCTTTAGATACTGTTCCCACCTGGACTTCAATAAGATTGATATGATACTTTATTTAGCATTAATCTCAAATGGACAATTCACTAACTCTTAGAACGCTGAAGCATAAAGAAACATATCTTAGTATGTGATTATTATTATCGTGCTTGGTGCCAAAAACACTTGTAAACCCACTTTTTAGACCTTAAAATATTATACCTTACAATCTTGGATTGAATTCTACAGAGCTAACTTATAAATTCTAGCTGAAAAGGTTCTGTGGAGCTCTTATTAATATGTTTAGTAGAACAACTGAGGTCATGGTGACCAGCAGCTAATTAATTTCCTTTTGTATGGATTCCTACAATGGAAGGTTCACTCTCAGAGTCTAAGAAACTTCTAGATTTTCAAGGTAACAATAAAGTGAGACAGAAGCACAGAAATATTTTATTCAGCAACCATTTGCTTCCTGATGAACGCTGGCATGGCCTCGGAGACCCTAGTACCACAGTTGTAAGCTGCACTTCTGGCAGCAGCTGCACTAGGCGCTTACTTATCACAATCCAAAGCTTAAGGCTCAAATGTGAGTGAGGAGCATGAATAAATAAACTAAAAGATCTGAAGTAGATTCTCATCTAATAAGATTTGTAACTAGCCACTGGTACACTTTCTTGGAGCTAGATGTCGTTTACTTGACACACGAATGTTAATCTTTTTATATTTCAAAATTAAGGATCTTAAGGATGTCACTAGAAGAATTAGTTTGCTGCTCTCCTGAAACTGGAGAAAGATAAATCTTACCCCAGCCACAGCGTTAATAACTGTCATACTAAATACTGACTCAACTAAGGAGGTGTCAGATTTAGAGGTTTTTTGCTTTTCTAGGGATTAAGGAAAAGTCACATAGCCTAGCCAATGGCTAGTATCTTTGAAAATTCATTATTTCAGAAATGCTAATACATGAAAGAAGCCAATAAACATTTACAATGAACAAAATAAATGAACAACAAATAAGCATGCATATTTAGTTACAAAGATGTCCATGTTACTTAAATCTATGCTAAGAATCTCATAAATCTAATATATCTTTAATAACCCCATCTGGTTCATTATTTGAAGCGTGGGACTATAAAATTGGAAGTACAGCTTGCTTTTGATTCTAGTTTTCCAGTTTCTTTTTCATTCTTTTTAATTTAATGCATTTTACATTTTCCCCACCCTTTTTGTCTCACAAATGTACTCTCAAAGCTTTGCATTATGTAATACAACCTTTTAACTTTTCAAGGTAAAAGATTATATTTGCTACTTGCCATGAAGCTAAAACAGATTGAGAATCCTTCCCAAGTAACTATATTTTAAAGGTAAAAAAAAAAAAAAAAGGCTTCATATCCTGTGGGGGCATGGTGGTTCCAGTGTGGGTAAGAGATTTCCGAGCAAGGCAGGCAGCTGAAGGGATTCTGGAACTGCACCACTGGGGCATTGGAAACAGGTACACTAAACCTCCTGGGACACAGCAAAGATTTGGAAAGTATGGACTTGGATAAGAAAATTCAAGCAAGAAACTTGCTAGGAAAAATGGGGACCTTGGTAGGCCAGAACATGGGAAATGGAATCCAAATAGGAGAAGTGCCAGGATGCAAGAGCCTGGCTCTGCAGGTCACTGAGCTCTTGGGGTTAGTAGGTTTGGCCATGACAGAGCTGTAGTCCTGTGTACGACCCAATTAATTAGAATAATATTGTTACTATTAAGTCTGTGTCCTGCTATTTCATAATAAATGAAGGGCCTGCCTCCTGTGTTATGCTGAGCAGCATGACTGCATGCGCTTGAAGTACTGTCATGAAGTGAGTCTCTAATGAAATAAAGCCACTCAGGTAACAGGAATGCTAGCTCTTTTCAAATATAGTCTCTATTATCTTCAGAAAGACTCCAATAGGTAGCTATTTAGAGCCTTATTTATCATCCTGCTTTCTTAGTGATTATTCAAATGTTGAAATTCCTGTAAACTGCATATTGTCAGTGTTTGCAGCACCACCCATGCATTGATGGATCAGATTTATCCAGGCTGAGAGGAGCGGAGACAGTGAACTTGTCACCCAAATGCTGGAACTACTATCAAGTGAAGTCTTAATGCCCAGGTGGAGTTTACAGGACTTGGAATGAACAGATTTCAGTGAAAATGATAAGCAGATAATGGAAGTGAAGTTGCTTTCAGGGGCCAGTGCCATGTAGCCAAAGCAACTGAGAATGGCTCAATGGTGTTTCAGTGAATAGTGACAGTAGGCGAAAACGCAGGTTACCCAGTGGGACTCTTGCAGCACTTGCATCAGGATTGATCCAAAATGACAGCCAGGATAGAACAACAATTAGCAGTGTAGGAGCATAAACACCCATCATGTAAAATCCGACTTGTCTTCTTAAAGTGAAGATTACTTCTACACAAGTGTAATAACCTTTAAAGAAATAAACGCATTAATGTTTAATGTGCTTTGCAGGTAAACCTCTGATCCATATCTTCCAGGTCTTTCTCTGTTTAAGAGCAAAAGTTCAATACTTTGATTTTTGTGATAAAGGTAAAGAGTTTAATTTGAAAAAAAATTTCAAACCACAGATCTACTTAAGCACCAAGTGTGGTAAGGCTGTGGTACTCTGTGCTCTGTAAGGAGCCCTTCCACTTTTCAAAGCAGCAGGAGGCTGAAGTGACTCCCAGCTTGATGCTGGCTTCAAGATGCAGTCCAGCTAAAACCAATGGAGTCTAGCAGTCCTACCGGCTTAAGCTCATCTGAAAATCCTACTTAGCATTAATTTGTGCAAAAGATGAATTAAGAAATATTAATCTATCAGGTTTAGAATGGAAAGAGGTGTTCTGAATGTGACTAACCAGAGATTTCCCCAGTACTGAAAGCTGGTCCAAATGACTTCTAAAATTGCTACAGACGTTTTAAAAAAGACTCTAGAAAAGCTGAGAATTTTTTAAACAAGGAATAATGTATCAAATCTTTTAAAATAAAGATCTAAAGCATACAAATGTTTAAGACTAATTCAACACAAAACAAAGTTGCAGTTACTAGACATCTTGCTGGAGATAAATGTATCAAGAAATCTGGTAACCAGAAAGCAATTTCTGTCTATATTTTCCCCCAATTAGAAGAACTGGAAATTTTATGCCAATAGTAACACAACAGTGTTGGAAAAAAACTGAAAACTTCAAAAACTATTCCATCATAAGAAGAAGGCATTCCTATGTTATATTACAACAACTTCAAAATTCAAATCAGGTGGTATTTATCAATCCAGTTGGCAAGAAACTTATTTAGGAGATAGAATGTGTCAAAAAGTTCTCTATTTACTTTCCATATTGTATCAGTTAAGTGCTGTACAACGATACATCATGGTAAATTGCTGCTTGGGCATACAAACACCATAACAACAAAACGATAAAACACTGATGGCAAACATCCTTGTGTAGAAGACACTATACTGTATTTTGTAGTTCATTCTATCATCTTCAGTGATCAGTTGGCTGAAAAATTTTCCCTCTATAATTTATGAATGGATTCCAGACACTTTTAGGTTTTGTTTCCAAATGAGGGATGACCTTCAAAATCATTATTTGCTTGTGTAGGAAATACATGCTGCATGGCTTCATTTGAATAATATTTCATCAGACAGAATATAGCATGTATTGCCCTCACCATTCAGCTCAAAAGGACCTATTTGACCTGTCATAAAATTGATGAGTAAGAGGAAATTTGCAAATATAAATATTAAGTGTATTGCTACAAAAGCAGCCCAGATTTGCTGACCCTGTTTCAACTTAGGTAGGTATGATCAGTTGACAGAAATTGGCAGTAAAGATTAGGGGTTTTGCAATTGTCAGGGAACTCCTACATAAGCCATAATTTTGAAAATCTGCTCCTTGATGCAAAACTTCTCTTGATTATCTGACAAAATTATTTAGCTTTGTGTGTGAAATCTGTTTTTTTAAAAATACTTTCAACATAAGAATTTTCAAGTAAATAAAAATTGGAGCATTGAAAACAGCCTTTAAAAATACTTCAGAGTACTAAATATTCGACTCACATTACTGAAATATTAATTCTGGTTTTGGTTATGAGATTAAATGGAGATTTTTAACAGAATGGATTTGCAATAAAAGAATTGTAAAAACTTTTGAAAATGATTCTCTCATGTTCTTTCTTTAGTGTTCAAAGCATACACACACAGAATGTGAATATTTTAGTGAACATTCTGCACCATGTCAGTTGTGGTCACAAGCTGTGAAACTTGAGAGAACACCACTGATTTTCTTTGTGCATAACTCTTAAATATTTTTCTTTAAGGTTCCAAATACCTAATGTCCAAAGTTTTTTTAGACATTTACTTTCAGATTTAGGGAACACTTCAAAATAATCACAATAGAATATAAGTTTTACACTTTTCCCATTTGTATTAATTTCATTTGGGAAATGCAAGATCCGTTCTTTTAGTTTTTCACTACTTTATGGACTACTTTTTCAGTAATTTCATTTTTAATTAAGAACAAAGTATTTTTCTCACTGCTAAGTAAGGTTTTATCATATCCTGAATGCAGTCATTGCTAGCTGCTGGATATGCTTTCAAAAATCAGAATTTTCCCAAAGGGAGCTAATTTCTTATTATTTACAAACTATTAATTACCTGAGATTCTGAATTATGCTCTTAGGCTGAGATCTCACTCACTTTGCAGATAAAAAACAAAGCCCACTTTTATTTTAATTATCTTTTCAAATTAAATTCTTAACTCTGAGATCTGCTAAGATTCCTTGAGATCTCTCCAGGCTTGGAATCTACCACAGGAGTAACTGCAAGTAACAGACCCTCCACTTCAGCTGAATAGGCAACAAGAAACTTGCAGGGTCCTCAGAAGCTGCAGCACCACAGACTTTCCAATTGAATTTTAATGGAAAATTTATTCCCATGATATAAAAGCACTGACTAAAATACAGCTGTTTCTGTAGAAGTCTTGTGGTTGTCACAGCGTGAGTAGTTTGGATATCCTTGTAGGCAGGAATCAATCAAGGTGGAAAAGGTGAAACATTAAAAGCCAGAGTACAGAAACCATTGGAAAAACTTGTGCCCACATTAGAAAAATAGTCATAGAAATAAATAAATAGAGGGCTGAGGATTGCAAGCAGCTGTCAAAAATGATGGAATTTCCAAAACATTTAGAGAAAGGAAGAACCCGCAGGGTGAAGCATTTGGAATTACACTCTAGTATAATCCACTATGGAAAAAAAAGTCTAACCAAAAATCAAAATTTGCCCACTTTGCTGCAACTGGCATGATTCTTTCAGAAAAGTTTGACATTTACAAGCATAAACAGGTATTAGGACCATAGAAATAAAATGGTAGTAAGATCACAATATATGTAAGGAAAGCCAAGACAAACATTTAATCTCTCCTTCAACTTGGATATTCCTATATCTGAACTAGTTTGTAATGATCACATATTAAACTTACCATTATATGAACCCCGCATTAGATAGAAGTAATCTATTTTATCCCAGGAAATGTAAGGCATGGGCTGGAATATTAACCATTAACTATAAACAGCAACTGAAGGAAGCTTAGAGTTTTTTACCAAGGAAATAACTTATATTACCTACCTGTGCCTTTGTAATACTTGGTACAGTTACCATATTCAATATCCTCCTTTTTGATATCAAACTGAGGCAGAGCAATTTTCTCTAGCTGTACAGGATCTCCAGACTGCCAGATAAACCGTAAGTCATCAGTTGTGTAACCAACTACAAGAAAAAAATAATAATAGTAATTGTTTAAAGAACAACCTCAATTACAGTAAACACTGCAAGTATACCTAGCATATATGTATTGGATATCTTTCAGTATTTTTCTTTTTATTTCCTGTTCAAATAAATAAATACAAAGATTAAATAATCTGCAGCTGCATTTTTCTGTAGGCCGAAGTTAGGACTTAGTGGGTGAAACATTACATGATGAACAACATTAGGATGACTAAGAGGTATTTGTTACAGTGTGTACTTCTCAAACAAAGAAAGCAAAGCTGTATTTTCTACAGCTTTCAAGCCTCCATATTTTAATTCATACTCTACTTCAGTAAAATATGAAAAAGCTGAATTTTAAACAGTCTGAGTAACTTCAAAGGAATTTAACAACTCAATTACCATGATGAATCTTGGTGTTTGTGTAAAACAACCGCACTGCTTATTTGCTCAGACTAAAAGCCCTGATTCATGAAAGCATTTCCATTCAGGAAACAGTTGACCAGGAATTAGAGCAGATGTGCAGTCCTACAGAAATTAGCTCAGTGCCTTCGTGACCTACTGAGTACAGACAGACCTCAGCAAACCTCTGAGTTCCCAAATCATAATATATACACCACCACCAAGTGAGAAGCTGTGCAAGTTAGACTCACAATATTCAAGAATAAAGCAATATTGATTAAATATGCGTAATCAGAATCATGATTTTATATGCCATTTTTTTTGCTACCTTCTGTTCATTAAAGATTAACTTAATTCAAACAGAGATAATGTGTGTTAGATGGAAACAGAGATGAGGAAACATAAAAAAGATGGAATTGGAATGCATCAGTTTGCAATTCAAAGCCTGAGAAAAATATTTAAAGAGCCATTCTTTTTCTGGAGGAATTAGATTATTCTTTTTAATTTTTGAAAAACAGCTGTGATGAAGAAAGTGAAATTGTTCACAAATTATGTCTCTACGATTCACAATAATTTAATAAAAATCACGTTTCAAAGCTCCATAATATACTATTAAAAAACATTTGTTCTAATTTTTCATTCATAAAATCATTTTCACACTGTTCCAACACACAGTATATCACAAAACTGCCAAGATTCTTTATGATAACAATTACTGGAGAGTGAAAATTGTGGATCATAACTGTGGATAGGAGAATATCTTAGTAACAACTGATGGTCTTTTTTGATTTTGAACTTTAGCAAGTAAAAACAAAAAATTGGTTTGAAAATAACCTAAGAATAAAAGTGTCAATGGTTAACAGGGAAAGAACTGGAAGGACAGATAGGAAATCATAGGTACCTTTTTTATTTTGATAACTGAATTAAAAAGTAGAAGAAAGTTTAGTGCAGTCTTTTCAAAATAGCAAATTCACTGAATTTGAGTATATCATTTTAGCATGAGTTTTTTAATGAGTAGTTTATCCTTGCATGACTATATCTTTCAACACTTGTAAAGCAAGTGGACTTTCTGGACTGAGAAATCTTGAGTGAGCTTCCATTAATATTACTAACTAACTCCAGTTTAACCTCAAACTGATTTGGGTTTACTTCAGCTAATGTACATACATAGCAGTAATGAACAAAATTACTTTGGACATACTAAAATTCTAGAGATGAATGCTGAAAATAAAAACATAAATTGTAAAACTCTATTATTATTATTATTATTATTAGCCTTGTCCCCATTGTGATACACTGCTCAGCTTTGGTTAACCTTACTTTTTCTTCACTTGTGACTTCCTTTCCCTAACCTCACCTTTCCCACCAGACCTGCTGGAATAAGAGCTGAATGAGTTTTTGTTACACCAGGAGCATACTGGAACAAGCCACCTTCCTTCTCTCTGCTTCATGCTCATCCTTACTCAGGAAAACAGAATTACCATCAAAGTGGGATCACCAAGGACCAGTGCTGGAAAAAGCTGTGGTTAAGTAGACAGACACCTGTATACTCGGGGCAGGGGAAGGAAGATGGATTTCAGAAACATTTTATCTGCAACTTCCAGCATGGCATGAAGCCCTTCAGAGATGTAACCTGTCTGCCCTGTTGTACGATTAAATCACCTGGAGACCAGGAATAGATGCCTGACTACATCCACAACACATTCTGAAATCACTTTCAAAAGGTTTGATACTAAATGATCTCACTGCTTTGGCATCAAATACTTTTCCTTTGGTACTGTATCAAAAGAGTTCCAAACATTACCAATGCACCATCAATGCAAGGGCATAAATTGGGTCCCAACAACCTACAAGGCAGCACAGGTTGTGGAAGTTAAAACTACCTGTTTCTTTTTTCCAAATGATATGTTTCCATTTATCCCAGTTTATTGTAAATGCTTTTATAAAAGGCCTCAGTTATCATTCTGGTTGATAGCAAAAGCTAAAACTAAGAATGCACAGTGCCATAATGGTAAGAAACATCTTTGATAGGGAAATGTACATTGGTAGGAACCAGTGAGTATCAATTTCATGATTCATTATAAATGTTGAGATGAAGGAAACAGAATAAATTCTGTTTGATTCTCATGCATGCCTAGAAGAGAACTGTTTTTACGGACAAAGTGATTGACATACAGCTTTCCAATTGCATCTTGCAGCGCTGTGTATCCATAGGAAACAAGGTCAAGTCCAAAGGGCATGACAGCGTAATAGACAATCTGAAAATACAGAAATGGTATTTTTAAACAGTGTGAGTTGTCAGGTAAGCAGTAGATGGCCATGAGAAAGAAAAAAATTACAGATATTTGATTTTCATACCTTCTAGAAGAGCAGAAACAAAGTTTAGAAGTTATAACTAGCAGTTTGCAATGGAGATATCTCTAGTACAAAATAAGACATTTAAATTTTATAGAGGATTTTAAACAAAGAAACTCATAAATTAAAGAACTACTAATACAAGACAAAATACACATAGGTCACAGAATAACCAAACCAAATGTCCTTACAGAACAGAGTCCTGTCTCCAGCACTGGCCACTGACAGACTTCTAAAGAAGAATATGACCCTTCAGCAATCTGGAAGTGTTATTTTGACAGATATCCAGCAGCATCCAAAAGCTGCACCTCAAGGGCTTCCCAAACCAGAAGTATTTCAGTATTTAAGGGACATGAACAGATTTTTTTGTCTCAAAGAAGTTTTTTTGCTTTCAGCTGCTTTCTGGAATCTAGGTGTCTTCGTTTCAGCTGGAACAGTTAATTTTTTTCCTAGTAGCTGGCACAGTGCTGTGTTCTGGATTCAGTATGAGGATAACATGAATAAAACACGCGTTGTTTCTTTTTGTTTCTGAGTAGTGCTTGCCCTAAATCAAGGACTTTTCAGTTTCCCGTACTCTGCCAGTGAGCAGGTACACAAGGAGGTGGGAGGCAGGAGGGAAGGGATGGGCATCTGTCAGCAGGTAGTGAGCAATTTTATTTTGCATCACTTGTTTCTCCTGGTTTTATGTCTCTCTCTCTCCCTGTCCCTTTTATTACAATTAGCATTAGCATTAATACTTTTATTTTGTTTTACTTTGCTGCAATTTTTAAGTGGTTCTCGACCCACGTCTTCTATGGGCTTTATTTTCCTGCTTCTCCTCCCCATCCCATTGAGGCCAGGAGGAGGTGAGCAAATGGTGCTTAGTTGCCAGCTGGGGTTAAACTCTGACACCACATAAGGTTTACCATGCACAGCATCTTGCAGCAAAGAATGCCACAGCTAAGCTGCACACACTCTAATAACACCTTTTTATCTATCCTCAGTCTTTCTCATAGTTCTTTCACTGTAAAAGAAGGCAAAAAACCAATGTCCATCCATTCTCTCTGTGCCATTTGTGATTTAGAGACCTCTATGGCACCACCTCAATTATTTTGCTATTTCCAGTGTGATAAGTTCAGCCTTGCTCAGCTGTTCCATACCTTTGATTATCCCTGCATCCCTTCCTACAGCTGGAAGACCAGAATTGCATTCAAGATGTAAGTACAGCATACTTTTATGCAGTGGCATAACTTTAATCCCTAATACTTCCAAGAATTCAATTCACTTTCTCAAATAGTACTGAGCTATTAGTTGAAATTTTCAGAGAACTATCCATTACTACTCAAAGCTAATTTTTTTGGCTGGTAATAACCAGCTCTAGATCAATCAGGTTTTATGTGAAGTTAAAATAACTTTTTCCCCTCATGAATTAATTTCCAGTTGTTTACATTGAATTTCATCCCATATTTTGTTGCCTAGTCATTAGATTGATTTTGGTTCTCACTGCTGTCTCTTATCTTTACCATTCTGCATATTTTGTTATCATCAAAAGCATTTACCAATTCAGAGTTTTTCAGATGATTCATGTTGAAAAGCACAGAACACAGAATGGATTTTTTTTGTGGGAGTCTACTGTTTACTTCCCCTGATGTGAGCAGTAGCTGTGTATTCCTGCATTCAGTTTCCTAATTCTTAACTATTTGTGCAAGAGATTTGTCTCATACACATTTTGCCATGCAATTATTTTGATAAGTGGAGAGTCTTTCATTTATATGGGATAATATCTCTGTAAACTAGAAATACAAGATAAAGAAATTACACATTTTTAAAATGTCACCAAACCACAGTCCCTAAAAAAAATTCATCTTACCTGCACACATATCATGTAATAACATAGTGTGCTACTAAAATAAACAGAGTATTTTTAGAGGATGACAATAGTTTCTATCTTTATTGAACCTCATTTTCTTATTTGCAAATTTTTGAAGAATAATTTTCCATCAAAAACACTTCCATTAGTATTCACTCAATATTCACTAATCATTAACCATACCTATGGAGCTCATTTATAAATACCTGCAACCCAGAAAAAATATTTGAAAAATATTTCAATGTTTCATTTAACATTCACTGTTTCAAATGGGAAACTTCTTTCACAGCTGGAAATTATTTTCTACTTTGAAATATTAATTTCTACACACTTCAAAACTACAGAAGCAGCTGAAATCAAAACCAAGACCTTCAGTGCAAGCCAAATGAAATGCTTTGATTGCCCAATGTATTTTCTTTTCTGATCACTGCCAGCAAAAGTCCTGAGACTGATTTTTCTCATCCTGTTTTGAAATGGGAAAAAAAGAATCCCAACTCTTTCATATTGCTTCTTCTTTTTTCTATCCATTTCTACTCCAGGAAGAAATAGCTCATATGAACCTAGCTTCTCAAATGGTTCCCTCTTAAAAGTAATGCTGCAGTATATTTGTATATTCAGATAATAATTTTTACTTCTATCAGGGCAATATGTTCCAGCTTACACCAGAAAAAAATTCACTTACTGTTGGGAAATTTAGCCTAGTCTCTACAAACTGTAAACTCTCCAGATCTCTAATTCACTATGACCTCCTTTCTAATCAACTAATTTGCTGGTTTCAGCGGACGACTACTTTTGTGGCATTGTGTACACCTTTCATAAACCAAGTCAAACCACCAAAAAAGGATATATTAATTGCAATTAGATTGAACAGCAATTTGGAGGCTTCTGAAAAAAATTATATCCAGTAAGGCATAGAAATTAATCAGGATTTTTTTAGCAATACTTTTACAAAACATACACATTCACAAATTTTGTAATTTCTGCCTTTCCCTATATCTTTAGCAAGTATTTATCATTTATTTTAGTTGCTGTAAAAATTCAAGCAGTGTGCAACATATACTGTTTTACTGAAGGCTGTATTTCAGATATATTATCCACTCCATTATGCTTCTAGGAACCTAAGGAATTATCAAAAGGGTTTTGAATTTAGTTAGTTCAGTGTGTTAGCTTAACATGTATATACACTTCAAATTTCTCACACCTCCTGTGCTATCAACTGATATGCTTTAAAACACCTTCATCTGATTTCTTTACATATACTTAATTTATTGCAGCATTGTTTAGGAACTTATAAATTTAAATATTAGTAATAAATTGTATTACATTACTAAGGCTAATACAGAATATATATTTCATATAAAATCATTTAAAAATAGTGGAAATATATAAATAAAATACCTCATGCTGACTAGGACATCTCCATCTCGAAATATAAAAAGGAGGATATTTTCTTGTGTGACATCATGGAAGTTAGCATTTTTTTCATTTGCAAAGAATAAGTCTGGCTTCCAAAGACACTTAAACATAGTTGGGTCCACTGTCAGTGTATCTGAACCTCTCCAGTCATTGGGCAGTTTGAGTCTGGGGTCATTCCACTTCTGCCTTAGAAAGATGTTGACTCTATAATCCTGATGGGAAGAATAAACAAATATTAGATTAGCCAAAAGTCTAGCAAAAACCCCAAAAAGATACAAAACCATTCTATCAGACTCAGAAGAGAAAAAAAATTATGTCCTGATTTTTCTATCACAAAGACAGTAATCACTATTCAAATTACATTACAAAGTGTTATGTTTAACGGACTTTACCAGAAACAGATTACATCTCACTCATGGTTCTGAATATAGCAACTTTCCTTAAACAAAGGATCAAATTGCCACTCCAGAGTCATTTTTTGCATCCCCTCAGTCACAGCCTCCTGTTACCCAGGCATAGAGAAAAGCATGCAGCAGGGCAGAGAAAGGCCATAGCTTGACTACACTAAATGGCTGCAGGCAGCAGGCAGCAGGCAGGATACCACTTCTGTCAGGATATCCTGTGAGTGCCAATTCCAGTTTACTCTCCATTTGGTTAAGTAGCACACTGATGGCAAAACGTCACACTCTAAAAGCAGGAAACAGACCAGGTAAGCAATAGATTTTATGCTACACACACAGCATACAGCCTCAGACCTTCTATCAGTGATCTGGGACTATCTTGGTAACAGGAAAACGGATGCCAGGTTGCAACGTAAGTACTGAGCTAGCAGGCATGAAAGAAGAAACAGAATCAGTCTCAAAGAGACAAAATCAAGGCATTACAGAGGAAGTCTCCTTCTGAAACCAGTAGGACTCTGGCTGAAGGACAGACAGTAGTAGACCCATGCTCAATGAGAACCTAATTTTGCTTTTGGGAATTGGAGTAGCATGTGTCTCAGGGCAACATGATACTCTGCACATGTCCTGTCCTTAGTGAAAGCTGTGCGCATCCAAAGGAAGAATCTGACCTAGAATGTCAGCTATGATTTTTCAGTCTTATCTCTTAAGTCTTTTCATTTTTTACATTTACATTGAAGCCAGTGCCTCTCTTTGATGTATATGTAAAACAGGCAGACCACATACAGAGAAAGAATAAAGTTATTGGTGAAAAAATGTTTAACAAACCCAAATGAATGATTCTGTATGTAAGATTATTTCTATCTTTAGTCTTCCTAGTTGCCTTCTATAGTGTGCTTTGTTTTTTCATAGTTGTCTATTAGGTACAAAGACTCCTGAGATAAGGGCTGTGTCTTTCAGCAGTGAAAACACTGCTACTGCTCTACAATTATAGCAAAATTCTAAAAATGTGTGAGTGAAGCTTCTCAACATATTTTTGGTCTGTCAATGGATTCTGCATACAAACTAATTTTATAAAGTTTTTTATTCTACATGTTAATGACTCTTACGCATTTTTTGTTGATACAACTGAATTATCTTTTGTTCTACTTACTACATTTACAGTCCAAAGCAGGTGCCATGTTGAGGCAGTCATGCTAACTTCAACCAGAAGGAGCCCACTTGGCTAAGACCTCATGCAGAATAATTTATTCTGTTGATTTGCTCTATATATTTAAATACAGTCCCCACTTTCCCATGTCCAGTCCACCAGTCAAATTTGCCCAAGTATCTCTTTATTACACTATACTATGTAATATTTTTCCTTACTGCATTGTAAGGAAAAGCAAAGCATCAAAACTAAGTACTTGTTACTTGTTGGGAGTTGGTTTTGGAAAAAATATACATAATCTGACTCTTATTTATACAAAGACCTATGTTGTCTTGCCAAAGTAAAAAGAAGCAAAAAATAATGGTTAACATGAAGTGAATTTGTACTGGAAGGCTCTCATAGAGAAGCTTCATAATTGGAGGGAATTCAGGCCATTATCTCAGAAAGCATCTCTTCAATTATATGTATATAATTGAAAATTTCCTTCACTTGCTTCTTGCTGAAGTTCCCATTACATATGCACTTCTCTCAGTGAAAAAAATTACTCTAAATCATATCAGATAATACTGCATACCATTCATGCTCACAAGCATTACACTATTGGTTACACTGAATTCAATTTCCCCATAAACAAGTGCATTACCCTAATTTTAAACAAAATAAGACGCCTTCTCAAAGCCATAGGCAAATGGTAAGCACTGTCCAACACTGGCCTTCAGGTTACCCATTCAGTAGAAGGAGATGCTTACATCACTGAAAAGCAGAATGCACTGGCAAAATAAGAGTTGGAAATAAGATCAGGTGGATACTATTTTATTTCTTTCCTTGTTCTATTACAAATGAACTTAAACACCAATCAATCAGATGTTTCAACGTTTTAAGAACTTGAGTCTGTTCCCGTTTAACACAGAGAAAGAAAAATCCCATTAATCTAAAATGGGGAGGTTCAGGCCAAAAGCAGAGAATTTGACAGGGATACTTGGAGAGGAAGGCCACCACATACTTGAGGCAATACAGAAAACGTAGAAGGAAGCAAAGAGATGTCACCATACAAAACTGTGGCTAGCCAGACAGCAACGTGCAAAAGGGCTACTTCTTAAACGAGCATGTACCCTTACAGCATGCACCCTTACCCATCTGGCAGCAGTAAAGACTGATGTAAAGATCTGGTATAAATCTATCTTGAAAGAAGTCTGTAACCAGCCCTCTCAAATTTGCACAATGAATTTTAAGATTCAGTAAGTGTATTACAATTAGGTTGAACAGGGGCTGAAGAAGCAGTCAGCATGGAGCACATGGTCTTTCTGGTGTACAGTTTACAAATGTTTTTTGAATTTTCAGAGGGATCAGAATTTTATAGTAAACGAGAGTCAAATAGCAACTAAGAAGCCTGAAACTAGGGGAAGAGGATGGAAGAGATATTCATCAGCATCAGAGCTAGAAGGACCTGTCAGGTAGAAAGAAACACAGAAGTATTCTACAGGGCTTTGTTTTCCCATGCAACTCCAACAGAAGGCAAGTTGTTTTCAGGGAGATTGGGAGGCATTCTAGGTAATATTTTAGAAGTCTAGTGGGCATGTGAAGAAGAATAGTGGGCATGTGGCCAGAAAACCACCTCAGGCCAGAAAGCAAGCATACACCTATACATCTTTCTGCAAAATACAGCACACAGACGATCATAAAAGACTTACTGCATAAACTGCACTCGTACAAAGAAAGGCAACATAATAGTACTTCCTTTCAATGAAGTAGAAAATATAATTTTTAAGATTAAAATATGTTATGAATATAGAATGTTTTTTATAGTAATGAGTATTAAAAAGACCCTTCTGAAAGATTTTAAAGTAAAGGAGAAGGAAGAAGTGGTGTTGTGTTGTTTGAGTCAGTGAAAAAAGGTCACACTGCAAGCAAAAACCTTGAAAATAGATTCTGTAGACAGAAAGTCAGATCATCATCACAGAAAAAATTGTTACAGCCCTATGGGTATTTATACCAGAAATCCTCCATCCCTAGGAATCCTTGACTGGTCATCCAGTTTGAAACGGTTTCTAAATGTGACATAATCACCATATTAAACCACAAATCTGCAGCCTGAAAAAATGTGTGCAAACTCAGAAGCAGAGTTAACATGGGATCCTTGACAAGTGGTCTAACAATATAGAAGGAAACAAGTTACAGGATTCAAGAAAAAGGGAGCTTACTGGAAGGTAGCAGCTCTGGCCTAAGCTCTTTCCCTTTTTATCTGCACTAATTCTGATTCTCTCTGTAGTTCACTAGTTCTTTTGCTTAGTTTTTTTCAGGAGATTTGCTTGATAAGTGTGTGGAAGCACTGCAATTCTTTACAATATTAAACAACACAACATGAACACAATCCTTTCTAGACACAGAGCAAACATTTGCCCTTCAGATTCTTCATGAGGGCTTGATTAAAGCAATACAGGATTCTGGGCATAGGACCCACAAAATGAGTGCTTTGAAACAAAGTGACTTCAAACATGTTGATGCTTTTCTACAAAGAAATTCCCTCCTTTCTTAAATCTAAGTGGACTCTACCTCAGAAGGAGCTAATCTCAACTCTCTGTTGAGGATGAGCCAGCTAAGAATATAATTGTCACAGGACCAGAAGGACAGCAAGCAGAGCTTCTTCTCACTGGCACTCTACGCATTTGTTTGTTGGGCCTTCTACCACGGCCTCTCTTCCAGTCATCTGGTACCCATTTTTATTTTTCCCCACACTTCCATCACACAAAATAAGGAATCATTGCTTTAGCATGGCTTTACCCCCACACAGATTTTGCAAAAATTTATGAGTTCATGTACTAGAGCCAGCAGTGGCTGGAGAGCAAAGCATCATCACAATAATTCATTATATGAAATACTTAGAAATATATTATTTCACAAATTTTGATACCACTCCAACCATTTAGTAGCTTCTGGTAATTTTAGAGACAGTCTATAAATCAATACTCCTCATGGTTCTCACCAACGCCAGAGACAGTATAGATGTAGCCAGCCACTCTCTTCTCCAACACCAAGGAACCTCTTCAGCAGTTCTGATACTTCCACAAATGTCTCCTTTTCTGAACACAAGAATCTGATCCTTCACAGACTTGGTGCCTCACCTCCAGGAAAAATTGTTCCTGTGATTCTGGAAGTACAAGTCTTTTCCTATTCTAAGGGATCCATTTCTACTGTCTGGTGTATTACCCAGACCCTTTGAAGACAAGTACAACCCTATCCCCAAGAGACCAGTGATTCCTGAATATCCAATGCCCACTGCAGCAGGAAGAGTTTTCTAATTCATGGAAGAACAGATTGACTGTTAATTTTGTCAGTGCTTCCTGTATTATATTAAGGCAATCAAGAAGTAATCCAAATTTCACATAAACATGCTTAGCTATCATGGTGATCAACTAGACACAGAAATCTAAATAAAAGCATAAAATAAAGTAAGGGTGGTGTCTGAAGTTCTGAATTATGCAGGAAGGCATGACTTATCATACAGCACATCCTAGTAAATTTGTGAGTGACCATATCAGGAAGGCATAGACAAGCATACGTACATGGCTGTAGACAGCATACTTCTTTTTTGTTGTTGTTTTTTTTTTTTTTTTTTGCAGGGCCTGGGGGGAAGCAAATCTCTCACACTCATGTTTCGTTACTATCTGAATCTGGGTGAATTGTAAAAAAGCCTATTTAAAAGTCATTTTTTAAAGGATGAAATTTCAGAAACTTGAAAGGGCTGTCTGGCCTAATATACTTGAGATCTTAAGACACTTATCTCAGTCCTGCTTTCCTGCTCTTCCTCCCTGCCCCTCTTTAAATTTGAGTCCTCTTTTTCTTTTCACAAATAAATTGTTTTCAGAAATTAATCTCATGGCCTCTTGGGCAAACTTACATTTTTTTGTTTTAATATCACTTCCTACTAACACCATTAGTTGACTTACTATCATTTGTAATCAAACATAAATCTCTCCTATCTAAAGAAACAGAAATTTCTGGTCAAGCTGTTGAAAAGTGTTCCAGCCACCATTTATGTTCAACTTGGAGTGGCTCTGCAGTCCAATTGCAATTTCATTAGGGTAATATGTAAGCCGGTTCTGAATTTTAAGTGGGGACTTACCTCCAACAACAACAAAAATGTGTTTTATTGCTTATTAGTGGTATTGTGGTTTATTGTTTCTCTGCCATTATGAGTCAGAATGCTGCCTTAGTCACAGCATTAAAAAAAGCAACTTAATTTTGGGAACTGCCTTAATGCTTTAGATGCAGGAGGACACCAAAGTGATCAGTGAATGCCTCAGAACCCCCACTTGAGGCATGTCTTGGCTGTGGCTTTCCATGTACTGGCATGACATGGTGCACTCCCCTCTTTCTTACACAAAAGGAAAACCTGATCAGGTCAGAACATCTTCAATAATTAAATGCATTTTTTGGCAGTATTTTTGATAGTATTTATTGGAAATATGATGACAAAAAAAACCATCTGCAAGTCCCAAAATACCAGAAAGGGCTTTGCTGAAGCAACTCATTTTGAAATTGATTTTATTTCCCAAAGAAACAAAAGAAGTCAAAACTGCAGTGAGGATTATTTAATCCTATTACTGACACGTTGAAATTTTCTGGCTGAACTGGAAACACATTTTTATAAACTTCACTCACCAGTTTATCTTTCCCATGCAGTAAATAAACAACAGTAAAGCTATGGCTATTGATAGTCTATACCTTTACTACTGTTCCTTCTATTCCTCCACAATTTATTTGCATTTTCAGACCCACATAAAACAAAGGACCTATACATTCCATCCTTATGCATGTCTGTCCTTTTTCTCTCATATACAGTCTTATTGGTTTGGGGTTTTTTGAATAACACACCAAGCAACCTATGTAATAACTCTCAGGAAGATCTTTAACTCAAATGGGTTCTTCCAATGAACTTCATAACTTATGGAAATTAGTCCATCTCTTGCATCTTACAAACCATAGATTTCCTTTCATGTAAATCAGATTCTAAAGCTACAATAATCTGTGGACACATATAGAGTGAAATACATTTATAGGCTTAGGTCTATGGCACAAAGCACAGTCAGTGCTAACCCCATTAACTTAATTCTCAGTGTCTGCAACCACAATTATTTCTATTTTATGGTTCATAATCCTCAGCCTGACGTTTAATTTAGTAAGAAAATCTCCATGTGTACTACATGAATTTAATTTCACTCTTACCATAGTTGTCTCTTGAATTGACCCAAAGCTGTTAATGAAGATGTTAACTGCAACATCGACAGGAATTCCTTTAAAAAAAAATTCAAGTGAGAAACACAATCCAGTAAAGGTAAATTATCATTCATTTAAAGCTCCTTTATACCAGGATCACAATGTCACAATGTAACTTTATCTTTTTAAGTTAGTATATATACAGTTTTGAAAGTCAATACAAATCACTAAACCTCTTTTTAACCTAGTGATAAGAAAAAGGGAAAAATAAAAATCCTTAGTGCAGAGAGCTAATCTTACAGGATTCCACTGACCATATATCTAAATTAATTGTTTTGAATTCCATGATTTTCTGTTACCTCAGAATGAATAAGCCAGTGTTACTTTTGCACACAGCATAACGGATAGAGGCAATTCACATTTCTAGCAGTAGACTTTTAACTGTCAAGGTCATAATGACAATCTATTATGCCAAATTACCTGTTTATGATTAATGATGAGAAATTTCCTTATCCTTTAAGATAACAGGAATCCTTTAAGAGGTATCCTTTAAGAGGATACCTCTTCGTGCAAGTAAAATACTTAAGCCTTTACCTGCCTGCAAAATATGAATACAGGCAGGTAAAAATTACTGCATGCGTCTTACACAGCTATCTAGCCTTGGCATGAAATGTTGGAAAGCTTCTCAATTTTACAATGGTTTCCAATTAGCCAAGAAAAATCTCTAGAAGTCAGTAGCTGTGAAGATATTAAGATGACCTGGATTTTTTTCTCTTTTCCACAGCCAGGATTCCTGTAGTTGAAGAGGGATGGTATGACAGCTGCTACATCTGCCCTCTGTCACCCTGCGGGAATTGATTGGCAGTCATTTAATCTGGTGCTAACAGAGAGTTATCACAGAGCAAGAAATGGCCTGATAGTTGAGAGTACTAATTATGGACCACGACTTTTATTTAGTGTCTGTATGGTGTGAGTACCAGGATGCCCACTAGATGCAGGTATCTGATCTCATTTATACTGTTACAGATACTCAGTGGGTTTCTTCCTACTTTCAGATACAAAAGAGATATAAGAATATATGAATACTGTTTTGAAAGACTAAGCAAATACAGTAAAAAGTAATATATGCCTCTTCCAATAGCATTTTTGTCTGCATAAAATATTTTTATGTACATTTAATACATAAATTCAAACTCAATCTCTTGGTCACCATAAATTTATGAAGATAAAATTTCACTTTTTCAGTTAAACCTATTTGTTTGGTTTGGTTTTTAATCAGACAATTTAAGTGTGATGCTTTTGGTTATGCAATAAGCACAATACTTCTCTTAATGTCTGATGCGTGTGACAGAGCACCCATCACATCACTAGTAGCCAAGAGTGTACTCTCTCTTCCAGATTTGAATAGGAAGTGCCATCCAAGAAAATCACTCATGTGTGAGGAACATTTTAACATGGGCAAACCACTTGTCAGAAAATGTTCTTCTTCTTCCACCTCCCTCTGAGTTAACATAACATGTCCTTCCTTTCCCTTCTGTCTTGATTCTTACCAGACTGCCAGGAGGGTTATCAAAAATATAAGAAAATCTGCAACAGGCTTTGTGATTACAAGCTGATTATGCAGAAGAACAGGTAGAGAACACGCTGGACATTTATTCTTTGTGACAAGACTCAGTGCTGGAAACATACAAATATGGTTCTATAGAGAGTAAGAAAGAAGTAGTACACTTGCTGAGAACTGAGTTTAATATGTTTATAAAATTGTTAAATAGAACTAAAAATAGCCTCTTCAAAAGCACATTAAATATTTCTAAATTTTTCATACTAGTGATATTCATGTTAAAATATCTCCTAATGCTCATATAATTATATGGGGATCTTTAAAATGAAAGAGTTGTTTTATGTAAACTGCATTGCCTATACGTAATAAAATTGTCTGCATCTTTTTTCAGAAGGTAAATAATCTAATTCCTGGAAAGTCTAATTTACAGCCTGACTTGTGTGAATTCTTAGAGGTTTTGCAGAGAATATGTATTCCAACTTTTTCTGCATATATAAGGATTCACACTTGCCTACACAGAAGAATTCCGCAACATCTGACTACCAGGGAGATGTTTTAGTGGCAGAAAATGTGTTTCAATGCATTACCTATATGAATTCCCTAAGTGTATGAGTTTTATAATTAAAATATCTTTAAAGGATTTAATTACTGTATAGTTTGCTAATAATGATACTGCTGAGCCCAGCTTTTTATAGTCATCTTAAAGGATGTCTATAGAGAAATCTGGTGTTTTTAAAATACTGTACAGCTGAATCTAACTAAAATGTAGGGATAAAAAGGTATTTTAAAAACTTGTTCTATCAATTCTATTTCTACATTCAAAAAGTCTGTTACAAAATAAGACCAATAGTAATAAAGCATCACATACTATTATGATAATGAAATCCTAACATCTTTCAGCCAAAAGGATATCATCTGCAGTTTCACACTATCCAGAGAAGCTTCCATCAAAAAAAAACAACAGAAATTTAGCTTGTGAGTACTATCTCTACACTTTTTTTCTCTCTGTAAAAGGAGTAAATGATAAAATCCAAAGATTAAAAAAAAGGCTAAAATATCTGACAAACCTTTGAAATTAGGCCTTATCCGGGGATCATAGCTGAGCAACAGTCTATTTAAGATATTGCTGGTAGAATTAGCAGGTACTCTTGCAAGGTCTTCAGCTGATTGCTGCCTGTAAAAAAAATCCATTAGTTACTATCAAGTGAGAAATAACTGCATGCTTAACCTGAAGTGATTTTAAAGTAATGCCACAAACACGATTTCACAAGCAAAAAAATGTTCATTATTTTCAGGTGCCATGCTATATAGTCTTCCTTCAGTATTTTTCAAGAAACTATTTGTCTAATATAAACAAATGCTCTCTGACATACTCTTAACTGTAAACTTGAAGCAAATAAACTGCAATTCATTAATTGTTCCCTTCCCTCCTAACAAAAATATCCAGAGGGACACAATTTCTTCATCAGTAGAAAGCAGCCACCTGAACTATTTTTAGTGGCTGTCATATTAGGAACCTTAGTAAATTGACAGCCACTTTGTAGGTGCCAAATCATGCAGAGGCTTTTGGCAGTCTCCTGCTCTCGCATGCCAGTGCCAGCTATTCCACCCAGAGCTGGAGGATTGCATAATCTCATTGTCAAGTGCTAATAAAAGCTTTGCTACAGAAAACAAGGCCTTGAACCCTCTGGTTTTGCAGGGGGAATTTAAACATCTCCATTACCCTGCTATTGTGTTGGGTGTTAAATGAAAACCATTCCTACAATCAAAAAGAACCTGTGACAGGTAAATGTAGCTACAAAAATACATGAAATTGAGTGTAATAAGAAGCAATACGGGTGCGTCAGTGCCCTCCCCAGGTATTTTAAACACCAAGCAGGCTCATAATGGTACATGAATGAATTTGTATGTTTCCAGAACCTGTTCAGTGACTGTTTCCAGTTTTGAATTCTGTCTCATAATCACTTTTCCATCTCTTTTATGACTACTTTGTTGTCTTTCTGTTAAAATTATTCAGTAACAAGGATGCCATGTAAAGATAAGACAAACACGCTACACCTAAGTCATATACATCAACATTTTCACCTCTCGCAAACTAATGTATGAATGTATTTTAAAAATGATCATTTCCTAAATGTTTTCTATAATCAGCATCAGCTGCTGTTCCCTTCTTCACCCTGTAATTTCTTTTTTTCATTATTCTCTCCCATACCAATGTCAGTTTGACAGACCTACAGGTTATTCTGTATAACAGTTCATTGCTGTTTTTCTTCTCATCCTTCAGTTTCCTTCATGTCCTCTGGGATTTCTGCCTTATTCAAACATTTGTTGAAGAAAACATTAACTCTACAGAAGGCTTTTGACCAGATTAAAAAAAATCAAAACAACATGAATATATTAGACCCCCTGATTTTAAAATGTACAATTATTGCAGCTCCTGTTCAGCATTTTCGTTATCGATTACCGGAAAATTAATTAAATAATAAATGTCAGCATAGCATGACATCAGTATTTGATTGAAAACTGGAGATGAGACCAGATCCTAGCCCTTGAAGATCTTTTATTAATAAACTCATCTTTAAAAACAACTGGTTTAACTCAAATCATAACGGAAAATGGAATCAGATCTGCTGACTTGGTAGCACTCACTATGCCTTCCTAAAGAGATTTAATCTCCTCAGTTAACATTTAACAGCTAAAACATCTATAAATAAAACTATGAAAGAGTTCCCTGTTATCTAAAACATTTCAACCATTTATGACAACATAAATGCATTTTATTATATCATAGTCTCCTTGACACCCTTTGAGCATTTTATCATTCAGGAAAAAAATAATCAGATTTCTGTTTTCTCTGTTGTATTCAGGATATTTCTGAAACTAAAGCTGCAAATCTGCTTAACTATTTCCTTGTATTTGCTTGATGTTATAAATGAGGAAAAAAATCATAGCAGTAAAATGACACTAAATCCTCCTTGAAATTTTTGACCACTCAACAGCAACTGGAAGAATAAGTATGCATTCCAAAGAATACACAGAGGTGTACCTACAAAGAAATATATATCCAGGAGGATAGCTTAAACTATAACACACATGAAGAGAAAAGAATTGTGGAGCAGCATTAAGTAGTTGCAGTATATAATTCCCTACCAACCTCTTGCAGTAAACACACTAAAATCTCTGTGATCTGTAACAACCACATAGGTGAACTAATTGTTACAGCAGTTCTCCAGAATTAATTGGTCTTCTAATCCAAAAAAGGAAGTGTTTCCTTTTAGCAACATATGTTAACTTCCTTTTTTGTATACAGAATGGTATGTAAGCCTCTGCTAATTTAATATTAGAGTAATTAAAAAAGTAGTATGTGTTCTAAGTTCTTTCCTAATAATTGACAAATTCACTTTCAAACAATTCCCCCAGGGCTGAGTTTATAAGTTTATATATTTTACTTAGAATTGGATCATTTTGCAAAAGAATTAATTTATTTCCTCATTTGGTCAGGCAGCTGGATTAGATGATCACTGTAGGTCCCTTCCAGCTGAAATGTTCAGTTCTATTCTATGCTATTCTATTCTATTCTATTCTATTCTTTTCCATTTCTGTAGTTTTGAGATGTGTTTGGTTTTCAGTGATGACCTTTACTAATGAAGAGGTTGCTACAGAATATCATAAACCAGCTTTGTATGCTTTTTTTTTTTGCTCTTACCACTAGTTGGACAAAAGGAAAACAAAAGGTTAAGATTACTTTCAATTTTCTAGAAAGAGCAATTCAGAAAAGAATGTCCATTTAGATATTAAAAAGGCAGGCCAACACTCTGTATGCTGCATTTTATCTGATAGAGAAAGGTTCATGACACTCCTTCCTTGCACATATTAACATCTAAAAATCAGATGTCTACAAAAACTACAACTATAAAAGAATCTCCTTAATACTGACAATAGAATTTCTTTCTAAATTATGTACGTCCAGTATAATGAAATATGAAAACAAATCCAAGCAACAACTAAAGAACAAACTTAAATACTTTTTTTTTTTTTATTTTTGTCATGGGTTATGTACAAAGCTCATTAAATAGTTAAAACAGTAATCTGAACCATACAGGACAACATGGACACATAAATGAAATACAGATGCTCATAAAAAGCAATGAGGAAAAGAGAAAAAAGTTTGAGAAATTAAATGAGTGTGCAACAGCAAAAGAAAGCCAAATATAGCTGACAGGTTTATTTGTCTCTTCGAGTAGGAGGAATAAAGTGGTAGTTAGCTGAGATCTGAGCTGCACTGCAGAAGTATATTAATACAAATATCTATTCAGGCTGTTTGTTTAAAAGCCATCCAAAAATTGGGCAAAGGAGATTTATTGCATTGGGAAGACTGTGATGGGAAGACCAATGTCAGCATAGCTTGCTGGTAAAGAACACCACAATCACATCTTCCACAAGTTGTTGGTTTGTGTTTTGAATTTATACAAGCGTATAAGCGCAATTGTCCTATCTAAGAACCAAATGAAGTACAATGACATTGGCTGGTTTGAGTCAGGAGGAGAAGCACTGAGATTCAGTAATTGCTACTTTTAAAGGTCACTTTCAATGATGTGGTTGAAATAGCTACTGGAAAAAAAAAAAAAAGCTCTGCTGCGTATCGGTCATATTTTCACAGTGGTTCTTTTACGGCATGCTGTCATTAAACTACTATAATTGAACAGCACACAAGGAAACTTCATCACAATGACTGGATTACCTTCTGAGAGCCTTGTTGACCAAAACACCTAAATTCACCTGCAAATCAATACATCAGATGTGCTCCTTGGGGTGAGATAGGAAGTTAACGACACATTCGGAGTGACGGATGAGCAAAAAGACTTAATGAGACAGTTAATGGGATGCGTTAGGTGCTTGGATAACGAGGCTGGGACTATTAAAATGAGACATTTACCCAGAGCCACAACCACTCCTGCTTAATTGGCCATTATGGAATGAATTAATGATAGGTGTATTTGTATATTACATAACTCAAAAAGGATTTGAGCTGAGATCTACCTTTCTAGAAGAATCTTACTTCAGTGTGCTAAAGGCAGAGCCCCACGTAACAACACTCACACCAACTAATATCAACACACCATTTCTTCTAATTCAGCCTACAATTTTTCCACTTGTGAAAAGCTGGTAACTTATATTTCCACCAGTTGCAGCATGCATTTTAATTTTAATGCATTTATTTCAACCTGTGTTGAATGCATGTGGAGCTGATGGAAAGCATTAAGAAACAGGAATGCAGCACTCTTCCCAGAAATTGATGAGTTCTAAGCAAGATAATGTGAATACCAAAGGATAAGGCAACAGAAGCCTCATAGTTGCTATGAAGAAAATTTAAAAGAAAGTAATTGTGAAGATAGAACTTTCCCCATCAAAAATTTCACCTAAGTAATAATTAAAAAACCCCAACAACCAACATACAAAATACCAAAACTCAAAGTGTTTTTTCTGTCTTTGAATAAATAAAAGGGAAAACAACCAGAAGTCTTGTATACACAGAAGTATCTGCACTTCCACAAACAATGTCCTCACAATCCAGAGAGAAAATAAAATACAGTTAGTCTTTTGCTATAAGATTCCTGCATGAAATGCCTGGCCTTTCGGAGGTTACATCTGGTATCACTGATGAAGCAAAGAATTGCTTTGCATACTGTATTTCACAGCATATGCAGTGAGGTGTTCATCTCCTCTTCCACTGCAGCTCTATACATTTTGTCACTACCTTTGAAGATCATGATTAACATTTTAAGTTTATTGGAACAGGTAATTATTTTCATAATTCACTAATCAAAATCCAGAATTTTAGATAAGCAGAAACACACGACAAAAGAAAGCATGTATTACACTTGGTTTGAAATTTATATAGGTTTACGTTTATGTTAGGCAAATGTGTCAGAAGACTTTATATCTCTACAGGTCATCATGACATTTATTCTCTCAGAGCTCACTGAAGTTACAAGGAGTCCTTTCCACATGCAGTGCTACAGGAGGAAAGAATATAAACAATATTTTACATGAACAGGAAGGAAAACTTTTTCAAAGTTCTAGATTACTGACAGATAAAAATATGTATTCCAACTCCCACTGTTATCTCAAGTAAAACTTCCTATATGATGCTGAAATCACAAATTTCAGTGCAGTTTATTTAATCTACATTATTGAAACAGACATTTTAGTCATATAACATGGCTGAGTACATGTGAGAAAGGTAAAAATAAGTTTTGGGAAACATCTATTATCCCACCACATATTTTAAATACAATTTTCCTGATATAAACTATCAGTGTTCTGATTTGCAGGCATTTGATTTTTTGAGTGCAATAACTCTAAGCATAAAAACAAGTGAATACATATCAATAACACACTATATAACTCTTCTGAGTGATCTCTCTGATCTCTAGTATGTTTAATAGCTACATTTTCAAACTAAGCAAGGTGACATGTCTATTCCTAAGAAGATCAATTACAATTACTCCAATGAAAAGTGGTATCACTAATTACATTAAAACTATGGAACTCTGAGTCACCATTCACATGTCTTCATGAATGCAGTTGACAGCCAAACACCTAAAATAAGATATGTAGCTTCAATACTTAAATTTGGAGGTAATGCAGTGGGGTGAAAAAAGAGAAAGGTTCCTTCATAGCTAATATTGAAACAGAAACTCAGATTAGGCACCCTGAATTGTGAACTGTGAGTGAAGGGGGTGAAACAGCTAGTCTTTCATCTCATGTTGTAGATAGACCTAAGAGAATAGTCTCCTAATGTGGACATGTAGATAACCTTCCTGCAGTTAGGTAATGTCAATAGCTGTTAGTGTCACTACTTCAGTCCTTGTCCAGCAGAAACCTCTTAAATTCAGCTTCGGTTTCACAGTCAATATTCCCATGGTTGGACACTTTAAGGAGTGTTTGTTTATATGGGAATCTGAAGTGTCTTATCACAAATTAAACTTGAGAAAAGTAAGCTGGTTCATCTGCCTGCCACAAAGCTGACAGCCCCCAAACCAACAGAACCAGGTTAGCACGGTATTTCACCCAGCCTGAACTAGTATGGCTCTCAGCAATGCAGTTTTCTTGCTAAAGTTAGCTTGCTTGCTCCTAGCTTAGGCATCTCTGCATCACACTGAAGTCACCACCTGTGACTCTTGTGCATAATGGGTGTCCTGCTGTGTCTTGATATAGGACTCAGATGTAAAACATGATAAAACATGATAACATCCAAACGTTTAAGCAACATTTTTGAAGTAATTTATCTATATCAGTTCCGTACCCAATATTTTTTTTTTCAAATGCTGTAAGTATGGAGACAACAGAAGGACCTTGGTAAAATCTAACCACCTGCATGATGGTATAAGTGGTGATATAAGAGGAAAGCGTAAGCTGAGATACATTCTATATAATTAGTCTTAATAACAGAATTTAGACCTGTGGTTTTCCTTGGGCTTAGGTAAAGGTGGTGCAATTTAACCCACAGATACAAGTTTTTTCTCAGTCTTGAGGTTGTATATGAAATACAAAGTCTGTAACTTTTCCACACAATTATAGTGTCTCATCACTCCAGTGCTGAGAAGGGAGCAGACGCTGCTCACTGAGAGGGAAAGTTACTGAACAAGAACCAGTCTATCATGCTTAATTACTGTTTTACAAGACAGCTTAGGTTTTGCTTATATAGCTTTATCTTTTACTGCCCACCACGTTAACCACTTTGAAAACAAATTCAGAAGCCTTCTGGAATGTGGCCCTATCTGTCTGGGATCACAGCTTTCCATGAGAGTTACATGACACAGAATAATAAAAGCATTGACGAACTGCCATTACTACAGGGCAGAAGAATTTTTATAGGAACAAGACCTGGGCTCTGCAAAGTACTTATCCTTGGAATGACTGTCAGATGTATCTTCTTCCACAACCAAATTCAGGCTTTCCTTTCAACTTCATTCCACCTCCTCCCACAAACTGTATCAACCCTTCCACCACACCTACAAATGATAATGTTGACAGACTATCAACAGTGTCTTCTAGATGATGGGAATGAAGACAGACATGATGTCACTTTCCCACCTTTTACATTTTGGAGCTGATCCCATACTACAGATAGAGAGGTTATGTATACCCAAAAACTTGATTTAAAAAGTTCTAGTTCATGGAGAAGTGGAGAGGACCCAAGATATAAAATATATTTTGAACTTTTCCTTTAGTCTTAATAGGAAGAGCACGTCAGAAGCTTGAAATTAACCACGAGAAATTTTAGGACAGAGTTTCATACAACTCTATGCTTTAAACACATCAAAGCCTTTTTCTTCTCTAGTTCCACTGTCTTTTGTTGTTGTTGTTGTTGTTTTTTAAAAGAAGCTGTTTATTGAACCTTCGCATCTGTGACCTTTCTAAGCTTCTGCCCTGGCAGATGGCACAAGCCATGTTTTCTGGAGGGCTTAGAGGGCCATTTCACAGTTTCTGAAGTAGCTGATATGCTTTATTGAATACAAGCCAAGTATGATTTGTGCTCCTGCTTTGTGGGTAACAAAGGTCTCTATAGATATTATACAGTATTTAATAAATCATTTACAAGGATAAAAATCTCCACGTGGACAAATGCATAAAGGTGAAGAGGGATACTGTGTTCAAAGCACAGTCTTGCTATCCAGACAAAAGGATGAGATTTAGCAACTGAGGTTTTGCCCTCAGCATTGTTGTGGTATTAGGGACTCTGAGAGATCTTCAGAAGGGAGCACTGTGAACAGCTGAGTTATCCTAAAACTATAATTAAAAGGGATAGCTGTGACCATGACCACAGTCATTACTGGTTTTGTTAGCTGCTATGTGACACTTAATTTTTTACTCCTTCTCTAACACTGTAGTAACCAAACTCCCCTTTCCTTATAATTTCATTTGTCTAGAGATCTTGTGAGTAGTTTTGGGTAGACATCTTCTAGGCTTCTAAGGATTGTAGGGATAACAGTAGCAGCTCAAACATCATAAAGTAACTGAAGTATTTATTATGGTGCAAGAAAAGGAAAAACATTTTTCAGCAGTGCTTTAAGTCACAGTTCACTGTCACACATGTTTAAGAGAAGCAATGTATTATGAGGAATTATGAAGAAGTTAATAATAACTAAGTAACAAAGGTCATGCAAGTATGGGCAGTCTGTGAGCAGAAAAGAGATCAAGTGACTTAATCCATCTGTATCTGTATAAAAATCATCTGTATTAAGTATATAATTTCAAAATAAGCTTTGTAAATAGTAACACACCTTTTTTTTCCTTGCAGGGTTGGGCCTAATTTTTTTTTTTTTAAGATTTTCCATGGAAATAAAAGGCAAAAGTTTTGTTACTAAAGCTTTGTATTTCATTGCACTATATATCTGTGAAAGCCAGTTTCTCAGATTTATGGTGCAAAACTCTTTATTACAACATTTTAGGCCCAATATGTCAGTTTCTTTGTTAAAAAAGATTCAGGAATCAGACAGAAGTATAATTACTCTATGTTTCATTTGGAATGCCTGAGGTAAGAAGGAAAATTATCTAAATGTAAGATGTGAAATCTTACATCTGTTCTGAGAAAGCATTACATCAAAGTAAGAACCAAATGATTAAGCATCAGCTTCAAGAAACCCTTCAATAAAAACCTGGGAAAAAACAGTTCCAGGAATAAATTAAAATAAGATGGCAAATCAAGCCACTATCACACAATGCAATGAGAAGTACAGTATCATGAATAATCACAAATATTTGCTCTAAGATACAAAATAGAATTTTCCTAATTTAAGGAAGCAAATATCTGTTTATGAGACAATAATGAACTTTTTATGGGGTTTCTAATCAGCTTGTTTTCATCTTATCCTAATAGTAGCTAATTTCATGCCAGAGGCCCACATTTGGCAAAAGGCTTGCATTCTGGAGAGCCATAAAAGGAAAAGTTCAAGTATGCTTAATTCTTATCCAAACAAATTCATGCTAAAGTCCCAAACCAGTCTTGTAGCCATTAATTTCTTAGCACCAAATTAAGGAACTCAGGCAGTAATATGAGATTCAATGTAAGTTTTTCCTGAAGAATGATTTGCATAGATTTGAATTTCATTATAAAGTTTGCAAGAGAAGACTGCTCCATATACAAACACTAATGCAGTTTTTTGTTCTCTTGAAGAAGTAAAATTTTGCTTTTCACATGTTGCAAGGAAATAAAATGTAATAATTTGTTACAATTAAGGTTTCAATTTTATTGCACCAGTAACTGATGCAAATTAAAGGTGGATTAAGAGTTTAACTTACAAATGTACATTTACATTAGGAATTTGTACCATTCAATTTTATAAATTGTGCAAAATCCTATTTTTTTGTTAAAAAAATAGAATGCACTCTTCTAAAATATTTCTTCTATGCATTACTAGGAAATTTTTCATTTAGACACTTCCTTGAGCAGTTTTAGCCGACCCTTATAGTGTCACTTGATTCCTTCTGCACTGCATTGTGTTTTGGTTTGATTCTGAGGAAAGATTTTTTTTTTTCACAAAGAAAAAAGTATTACTAGTAGACAACCTGGTTTACAACATAGAGAGTGGCCAAATCAAGAAGTTTTGTGAAAGATCATTTAAAAAATGCCAATGATTGGAAGTTTGCCCACAGCAGCCTGAGTTAGGAGAACATTGGGCAATATCTCTGCCAGACAGAGTTGATTTTAATTGCTCATTCACACGACAGGTCTTCTAGATGCCAGCCACAGAAACAGCAGCCCCACTATTACAAGTGGTCGTCTGTCAAGCTGTGAACTTCAGCCAAGCAAGATACAGACAACTTGGTCATTGTTCAGGAGATGGAACAGGACTCATTGCTACGGCAAGTCTAGCCAGCAGCACTGCACAATGGATCAACAAGTATTGGATTCCACCAGTATTACTGCAGAAAGCTTCAACGGGAAACATATCACTTTGAAAATGATAGCATGCATTCAATGTTTTTTCAAGTGTATTGGTGACAAATGACATCAATGTAATGGTACCAAGAAATACAGGGCTTAAAATAAAAACAAACAAGAAAAATCCACTCACTTACAAAGATAAAATGATATTGCTGTTTTGAATTCTACTAAGTCAAGAATAGGGGAAAATGCTGGCTATTTTAACAAGACCATGGAAGACCTGAATTCAGTTCCCAGCTTCCTAACTCACTTTCCAAGGGCTTCTGTTCTGATACCTGTCCTGGGAATCTGACATTTCTCCTTGCTAAAGTGAGTTTATCTCTCACATTAGCTCAGACCAAAAGCCCCATCCAGAACTCAACTTTTAAAAGGGAAAGAATGGGTAGGGGTCATTTCAGATGAGTCATGATCACATTTGAGATATATCTTAATGTATTCAAATCTTATGACAAATATAATTTTTTAGGTTTGATATAAAAAGAGAGAAGGAAAAACATGCACCATATGTAGAAACATTCTAAAATTTGGGGTTAGAAATACACATCACTGTCAATATCTGAAAAGAATGGAAACTTTAAAAAGTATTACTTGAACAATGCTTCTGTCTGATTATTCTACTTTTACTTTGTTTTTTCTTTGGAAAAAATTGATTAAGGTTAAATAACCAGTCTAATGTTCTGTACCTCTTCTTTTATAGTCAAAGAAGAAATATGTTTTAAATTTGTCCACACAATTTTATTATTTCAGTTCATAGTGGCTTTCTACACTTACTGGCAACTTATCATAGTCCATCAATCTTTTCCTCAGATATTTACAACATAACACTAAAAAATTAGCAAGACTGGCTAGAAAATGATAAAAACAGCACTCACAAATAAAACTTCTGCACTGTCCTGTGGATCACAACCTAAAGTGTGATAGGCATTAGAAAGTGGGAGTATTTTTAACATCAAGTAATCATAGGTGTCCAGAACACATCCTCCATTCAAGTGGGCAATCACAGATTATAATTTCTGCATTTTTACAGGGAGACTATTCCATAAGGGCATACTTTACAGCAACAATCAATATAACCACCTCCATAAAAGTTATAGAACTGTACAAGACTCATGAAAGATGCTGAAGACCTTAGCTCTATTCAACATGCAATAAGAATATGTGTAGGAAAAGCCTTCTCTTACAAAACTAGCTACCCACAAGATGAATTTCAGCATGACAGTTTTGCATCCTCCTTGCTTTCCCCAATACACCTGCAACATGGTGCTAGACAGCACAGCACTCTGGGACCATGCTACTGTGTCCCCATAAATAGCAAGGCCCTGGGTTGAAATCCACCACAAGGAAAGGAACAATTACTGTGGCTTAGATTTTCCTTTGCACTAAAACAGAAGACTTGCTGCAGAAGGAGCACAGTGACAGAATTTAGCTACGATGCTGGTCAAACCCATTCCCGCCACAGACCCCATCCTTTTAGCAGAAAGCATCACCTTCTGCTTCAATTGCCACTTAATTTCCACTGTTAAAAACAGGGCAGGATCACCATCATACAAAAGCATAAAAGAAAGCAGGAACATACGATGGACATAGATATTGCTTCTTTTTCCCTTTTCCTTTCTTTGAAGACTTCTCTTTGCAATAGATTTCTTCAACCCATAAGGAGAATGAGATGAAACATAAAATCGCTAGTAAGAACTTCATCTTGAAGATTACGCTTCAGAGAAATCTTCAGTCTGTGGTACAAAAAAGCAGTTTATATTAGTAGGGCTGGATATGGCAAAAGGAAACATACACCTGCAAAAAGTAAACAAATGTTTAATGGGGGTTGGGTTTTTTGTTGTTCTTTATTGTCCTGGGAGAAAGAATCAGTTTACACATATCCCTGACATGAAATTGACTTAGGCAATTTCCAGAGAGTTAAGTAGCTTCCCAAAGCTGAGACTGACCGTGAGGAACAGATTTAAATGCAGGTTTGCTTCAGTGTGTTTAAGAAATGTGATGTCCTTCAAAGACCACCAAACCGAAAATACACATAGGCTTGGAAATAGGTTTCCTCACCAGAAATGTATCAACTGTATTAAATACAATGCAAACCAGTCATGTAGCAAGGCAAGGAACAGCAAGCTCTCTCTGACCTTGCACAGATAAAACAGCAATCATTTCAACGCTGGTTATGAGAAGAGGTCATAAATATAATTTTATGTAGAGAATTTGAACACAGCTATTTTGCATGAAGCATTTCCACTGCAGAGCCAGCACTGACAGGGCCTCACAAAGATGACTAAACACAACCTGCAATACTATGCTTCATTGCATCGTGCTCAGTTTAATATTTAAACTTCTCTGGGGCAAAAGCACGTACCCCAAAGGCCAGGAGAGAGTTCGTGTTCGGCCAGAGGCCACCCCACCTGCCCCTGGCCACAGCACTGCGGCACCCAAGGCATTTTCCATTTGTTTGCCATCCCACAGATAATTCCCAAGCATTTCCTCGGGCCAACACAAATCTCGCAGACGCCTCAGAACCAGCTGCATTTTCCACTTTCATTTATTTCGATTCTTTCCCCCCACTCTTCGTAAAGAGATGTGCATCTCTCTCTTTCCCCCCACCTCCGGGAGGAACCGGGATGCTTCGGCTCCCCCTTCCCCGGGAGCCACAGCATCGCCACCCTCCTCCAGCCCGGTCGGGAAAGGACGCGGATCTGCCCCTGCCGCCACCGGCTCCTCTCTCGGCCTCCCGGCCCGAGGCCTCCCACCGGCCCCGGCCCCGGCCCCGGGAAGGGAGCGGCCTCCGCGCTGCCGAGCGCTGCCGGCGCTCCGCGGGGAGCGGGAGGACGAGTCGAGCGGGGCTCCCCTGGCGGCCCCGGCGGCNGCGCTGGGAGGTGGAGAAGGGGGTGGGGGAGCAAAGCATCCTCTGGTCTCTGGCGGGGGGAAAATGCTTTCGATGGTGGTGTGGAGAGATACCTTATCGAGTTGGCAGGAGCAAGAGAATATTAGCAGAGAGGGGCTGAGTCTTGCATAGATGAGTGAAATGGTGGATCAATGGGCCGAGGCCAACTGTATGAGGTTCAACAAGGCCAAGTGCAGCATCCTGTCTTTGGGTCACAACAACCCCATGCAGGGCTACAGGAGGGGGGAGTGTGACTGTAAAGCTACCCAAAGCACTCTAGGGCTGCTGATCAACAGCAGCTGAACATGAGCCAG
>VXBB01010676.1:670941-716163 GCA_013399915.1 Illadopsis cleaveri
GAGTTGGCAGGAGCAAGAGAATATTAGCAGAGAGGGGCTGAGTCTTGCATAGATGAGTGAAATGGTGGATCAATGGGCCGAGGCCAACTGTATGAGGTTCAACAAGGCCAAGTGCAGCATCCTGTCTTTGGGTCACAACAACCCCATGCAGGGCTACAGGAGGGGGGAGTGTGACTGTAAAGCTACCCAAAGCACTCTGGGGCTGCTGATCAACAGCAGCTGAACATGAGCCAGGGCGTTCCCAGGTGTCCAAGAAGGCCAGTGCATCCTGGCCTGTATCAGCAACAGTGTGGCCACCAGGACCAGGGTAGTGATTGTCCCCCTGTACCCAGCACCGGTGAGGCCACACCTCAAATCCTGTTTTGGGCTCCTCACTATAGGAAGGACATTGAGGTGCTGTAGAGAGTCCAAAGAAGGGCAACAAAGCTGGTGGAGGGTCTGGATAGTTAAGTCCTGTGAGGAGCAGCTGAGAGGTGGAGATGTTTAGCCTGGAGGAAAGAAGGCTCAAACAAGACTTAACTGCTCTCAACAACTGAAAAGTAGTTGTATAAAGGTGAGGTTCTTCTTCCAGCAGTCTTTTTCCAGGCTTGGGGAAGGGGCAGGAGGCACCCCAGGACAAGAGGGTGGGCAGGGAGAACTTGCCAGCCCACCTTCCACTCCACACAACCTTATCTTGGCAACAGCGCAGATGCAACTACCAGGTCCAAGCTGATGTAGGGCCAGGGCATAGGCGCAGCTCCCTGGGATGAGGACCACCTCCTTTGCTCTTCTGTTGTTCCAAAAGCAGCCAGAGAGATAACCCTAGCATTGCTGATGCTCTCCAGTTCACATATAGCTAGAAGAGTGGAAGTCATTCCTGTTGCCTCTGAATGCAGGTGATGGTAGGACATGGCTCAGTTGTCATGTGCTCTAGCTTGGCATGTCACAGTATAAGCCCATGTGAAAACCTTCACACATGGAAAGCTAGCAAGGAAAGGACAAGATGTGCTGCCATTAGCATGTACCAAGGACTACCTAGTTTAAGAGTGATTTTTAAAATTTCAGGATCGTTGAACTCAGACATTTGTATGCACACTTTGTGCATGTGGCAGCATTTCTCCATCACTGCCAGCATTTTCCTACTAGAAACTCACCCTCCCTCCCAACTTGCCTGGGCTTTCCCAGATGTCTTTTACCCTGGGATGGGGCCATGGTCATTCAGGCCAGTGGCTGATGGTTTTTGAGGTGGTGGGAAGAAAGGCCAGGAAGTGCATGTACCACAGAGGCAGATGAGGGGAGTGCTGGTAGCTGCATCCCTAGGGAACCAGTCTTGGAAGCCAATGTCCTGATCTCACATCCAGGGTTCCCAGGGAATGCAAATGGTTCTCCCAATGGCAGCAACTTCCTGCTTGCTCTTGGAGAGGAGGGAAACCAAGCTGGCCTTGCTGCAGGGCTAGCAGGCTGTGGAGGTGACAGCGCTGTTTTGTCCTCAGCACCATGCTGGGCATTTCTCAGCACCTTCAACCTAAGGCTGCAAGCACCAGTCATGCTTCCCCTGATCTAACAGCCTGTCCCTTGTCCCTGTCTTGGTGCGCTTCCCTGCTGCCATCTCCTGCTTGTTGTCCCAGGATGACAGTGAGCAGCACCTTGCCACGCTGGGGGAAGCATTTTCACGCAGCCATGTTTAACTGCCTGCAAACCCCATGGCACACCTTCACCATCACCCTCTCCCAAAAGCCCAGGGCAAGGTTCTGTCCCACAGGGATGGGTATTCCTGCCTTCAGAGAGCCCTGAAGAAAAGCAGGAAGGTTGCAGCCCCCATTTAAGAGTTGATTCTTCCCCCCGCCAGGATGGTTCTGCACAGCAGGACCATGGCACAACCTTGCTTGGGGCTGGCTTATGTAAAAGCCAATGGAGATTTTAAGTGGATGGAGGGAAGAAAGGCATGATTTGGGCAGAAAAGAGCATACTGTATAGAGCTTCAGCACTACAACTTGCTGCGTTTGTGGTGCCTTTGGCAGTAAAAAGAGGCAGTGGGATTTCCTCAGTGTGGGGAACGTCCATAGGGCAGCTGAAGCCGGGAGCTCATGATGAGAAGAGAGAAGGTGAAACCTGAGAGATGATGGGAGCTGCAGCTGAAGCTCAGGAAGCTAGACAGGTAATGCAGCACCTAACAAACCCAAGCAACAGCCTGGGCCTCCCTCCAACACCATGGCTTTGTTCCCCTTCTGCAGTTGGGGGAGCAGTTATGGCTTCTCTCCTCAGTCCCCTCCTTGTTTCTCTGTTCATTCCCTCCCCTCACATTCCTGAGCTGTCACCGTGAGACCTGAAGAAGCAGCTGGTTTTGAGCTGTTTCCAATGAGCTCCCTGCCCATAAATGTTCAGCTAAGCAGAGAGGTTTGGCTCCCCTCCTCTGGGGACAAAGACAGCAGTATCAGGAGGACCGGAACAGACACTCCACTTAATTTTTTTGGCTGCTGAGTATGGGAAGGTTAGACTCTGTCCTGGACTCCTAAGATGTTGCTGTATGTGCTGCTGTGTCCACATTAGAGTGCCTGTAAGTCCCAACACAGCTGAACTCACAGGCAAGATCTTTGTTTTCTAGGTACAAACCTTCCAAATAAAATAGCAGGAACCTGAAAGTCTCAGCAAATGCCAAATTTCATCCTCATCTCTGGAAGTGTTGCCTCTCCGAAACAAAAACTTCCCCAAGGGACAGATAAGGTTCTATGGCTCTATCCCACACTTGCCAGTAACCTTTCCTCCATGACTTAGTTCAAAGACAGTTTCTTTTACCTGAGAAGAGCTTAGCAAAAGATTTTTCTGTTGCAGCTTCTTTGAAGCAGTGCATGTTGTAACATCTGATGCTGGGCAAGGCAAGGACCAGCTGTGGGTAGCAGCCCCTGGGGTCCTTGCCAGCTCCCCAGCCTCTGCTAGCCCACAGCACCCACCAACTCACACCCCAAGGAGACCTCCTCCCCTCCCCTCCCCTCCTCTCCCCTCCCCTCCATCTCAGTTTTGCTGTCCTATCCAACATGTGCTGGCCTTATCACCACTTCCAGGTCATAATTCACCTGCAAGCTGGGGAGTGCATGGAGGACAGGAAAAATTGCTTTGGCAGCTTCCCTGTGCCTGCCACAACATTAGGCACATGAATGGCAGTTCCTTCCTCTTTCTGCTTTCAGCTGGAATGACAGTTTCCAAGCTTTCACCCTTCACAACCTCTCTCTCCTCAGACGGCAGGCTACAGTTAAGCCATGTGCCTGGGCTGCCTCTGGGGCAGAACTGCCTATGCAGAACTGAGACACCACAAGCTCCACACTGGCTCCCAGCTCCATATCTATCCCTCACTCACACACCTGAAGAAGGAAACATGGCAGCAGGAAGCAGATGGCAGTGGAGAAGGCTGATGATTAAACTTGGAACTATTTTCTGTTAGGACACTCCAACTTGTTCCTGGGGAGAAAGGCTGGGGCTTGCCCCGATGTGCTGGGACACAGAGGAGAAGCTGGCATGTCCCAGAAGGTGCAGAGCCCCAGCCCTGCTGAGGGAAGATCCCAGGACATGTTCTGTGGTGGTTAGTACCCAAAGCCATAAAACCCCTCAGTGCACAACATTCCATGTGAGCTTCAGCAAAGGAATCACTCCTCCAGCAATCAACCACAGCACATGCTGGGCTGAACAGTTGGTTGTTTTCTACTACCAAGAAACCACATTAAAAAACTATATATTGCAGCCCAAACCAGAACAGTTCCTATTTCAACCCAACCTGGCCAAGTCCCACAGAGGCTGTTCATCCTGAGATAGGCTCTCCCATGAAGAATGGGGAATAAAAAGCAGGTCAGCCTCAACCTTTCATAGGCATGTTTCCTGGCAGGAGAATGCATGGACAAAATAAATTTTAAAAAGAAAAGGAGAAAGTTAGTTTCTCTGTTCTCCATGAGCAAAGGAAATTTATGCAAGAGCTTTCCACTTTTAGCAACAACTAAAGTTAGATTTTTTGGCTGGATACCCTCCACGTGCCTCAGCAGCTGGCACCAGCTCTTTGTGGTCACCAGCTCTTTGTCCTGATTTGCTGTGAGCCTGATCTGCCTCTGCCAACTGCCCTGGCCTGGCTGCCCTTGCCCGACCATGGCCCCCATCCACTGCCAGCCAGACATGGTGGCACCATGGAGCAGGTCTTGGAGCCTCCATCCCAGTGCTAAGGGCAATCTCTTCCCTTCCCAGCTCACAGGATGCTTTGCAGAAGCTTGGAAAGCCTGACCCATAGGCCGCTGATCCCTCTGACTTGTCCCCAGGCACATGGATTCTTTCTTAATTCCTGCCTGCATTTCCTTATAATTTCTTTTACTTCCCATTGCTGGGGATACAGAGCTGCTTCCATTTATCTCCAGCAACATTTAATTTCGCTTTTCACTTGCTCCCTCCCTCCTTGCCACTTCTGTTCATTTGCCTTTTAAGCAGACCTCTACCCAAACTGGCACTACATCACTTCTCATGACCCAGATGTTTTACTACTATTTCAGTTCTTCTAAAGTTATTGTCCTTCTAACGCTGTCATCTTGGAGCACTTGCTACAGACTCAGGAAAACTAGGACTGGGACAAATCCAAGCCAGCAGGGAGTGAGGAAGAACGCTTGCTTTGGACAGCAAGATCCATCTCAATCCGTCAGGTACAAGCATTGGCAAGAGCTTCCTGATACAGGGCAATGCAGTTAAGATTCTGTAAGAAAAGGCCTCTTCTGCCTCTCACCCTATAAAAGCTGTCCAAGGTCACAGGCAACTGCTTTCCTACCTGGCAGCACCTTATTGGCAGGCCAGCAGGGACAGAATAATCACTCCACCCCCTCACTCCACACTTGCAAGAGGAAGCCAGAGCTGTCATGCGTGCAGGACTCTGGAGGACAGCCCGCACACCATTCAGATATCCTATTACAGTGCCAACCGAGCTGGCAATGCCCAAACGGTAAGAAATGGAGAGAACAGCCTCATGAGAAAGCTTTATACACCCAAGCCAGTTGATCATGAGTAATGGTCCAGCTTCTGCTGATTGGTTTTGGTCATATTGGTTTGTATTTCAGAGATCCTATTGAAGAGAAGTGAACAAAATACAAGTTTTACTAGTAAATAAATGTATAGGGGAAGACGCATGTCTGTCTCAATATTCATTGTATTTCAGAGTGCAGCCGTTGACTTAACTATCTTTCCTCTGCTTGTAATTGCTTGCCTTGTCAAGAGTTGTGAATATTTAACTATGTTAAATTGTCTAATTCAGGAATAATTCCCATAAATTCCTGATCCTGGACAATATTCACAAGAAAATTCTTGTGTAAACCAAATGCAAAATATAACAAGACATTTCTTAGTGATCAGCCCAGGGACATTAGTTGTTTCTTTGGTTTGCAGTAGTAGAACATGGACATCTGAAGGTCTGGCTCTACTGTTCAATCACACAAAAGATACTTTGCAGCTATGTAAGATACAATTTCTTTGGGTTTATTCCTCTTTTTAGTCTCATTAAGGTATTGGATTTTATATAATAACAAGTTCTTTAGCCACAAACCTATATAATTTATAAAGCATCTGCTTTACTAGAGGATGAATTATTACTGAAAAACAAAAGTTCTAATGTCAAATAGCTGACCAAATTTTATGAAAGCTTTTACCAAGCCTTTTTTAGGAAAGCAAATGCATATTTTTAAATTTCTATTAGCTCAAGAACCCATGCCTTGGCTCTCAGACTAATTCCATTAAAAAGCCAGGCAGATGAAGACCCCAATCAAATGAAAATCATATTTCATTAGTTTCAATGCTCACCAGAGTTGTTTTTCTTGTAAATTGAGTTGATTTAATTCACACAATTGAAAAACACAGTTTTACAAAGGATTTAATGTTCTCCAACCTTTGTAATTATAAATGGGATTTTCAATCCCCTGTCACATCTTGATGGCTATGGTCATCATCCAGAAGACTTAGAGATTTACACAGCACCTAAGAAAGACTGATTTCCAAAGGATGATGAAAGCTTTTTCTCATTCTTTCCTTCTCTACTATTGTAAAGGGGTATGCATCCTCAGGCCACTGTAGGAAATAGGGACAAAATAGGTATTTGGTGTACAAGGTTTCTCCCATCTGGCACAAATGATCAGAACAGTGGAAGTAACCTGATTTTGTTTCTTCAAAATGAAGACTAATGGTTTTCCTTTCATTTGAAACACAGAAATTTGAAGTGGCAAACCCAGCAGCAAACAAAATAGCAAACAGATGAACCATCAGATGAAGAAAATTATAATCTGTCCTCCTTAATGTTCCAGTTCCCTCATCTCTCTCTCCTTTACACATACTGAGCATGACAGATGATCCTTACAGGGTCGATCTGGCAAATCTGACTGGAAAATTCAGACTACTATGCCTTGGTGGAAGCTCTAAAATTAAGACTCTTGAGAGAGCTGCACACACAATCAAGTGTCTCATTTATAAAAATTAAATGAGAAAATTATTAGAAACTTATGCCCCTTCAAACATGTTAATGCTGGTAAGTGTATATGTGTGTGTGTATATATATATATATATATGTTAGACTTTATGTATCTGATAGATAAAGGGCTTGTCAAAACAACAATGGCATACATTGACCATAATAGACATGACCATATTCATAATGCCTGTACTTCACAGGAAGCAGTCACATGTCTGATGGCAGTCATGGATTTATAGAAAATTGAGATCATACAAGATGCTGAAAACATATGTTCTTTTCAGCCTTATGCATTTTATTGCTTACATTTACTGTGTAGCTATGCCTTTGCTGACAGATCTCCCGTGTGCAAACCACAAGCTGTTTGTGTGACCTCATGATTTTTTGCCCCATGCTGTGGTGCACACACCACTCCCCCAGCCTCCGCCACACTACAATCCAAGAAACACTCCTGAGGCCTCAGCCTTAAGAAGGTGCACCTGGAGATTATCAGGAGCAGTGTCTGCTCCCAGAAACTAGTACTGTCTAATGACCACCTGGACTCTAACAAATAGCATTGGAAACTTGTTTTTCTTGTCTGAACAACAACCCAACTGAGATAATATTTTCATTATCAAATTCTCAAATTAAGTTTCTGACCTGAATTGTGGCCAGGATGGAAGATTACTGTGACTAAAGCCACGTCTCTTGTGATTCTAAAAACAGCAGCCCAAAGTGAGACCCTCTGAGCTCTCCTAGACCACAGCAACTGGTTGTGACCAGCAACCTCCCTCTGCATGGGACATCTCCCAGAGCCAGTGAACTCTCAAGTTTGCTCTGCTCAGAAGATCACTGAATGATGATGATGGATTCTAGGCTGATACCCAAACTCTTCCTGGCTCAACCCTGTGCCTGTTGAGAAGATTCAAAGGCATCTGAGGTGAGAACTTCACTGAACTCAAGGGTAATATTTCACAGGTGCCTTGTACGGACTCTATGTCTCTGTGAGCAAGTGTGAATATGCTATAGCAAATTACTAGGAATACTGCTCTCCTAGATTCTTAAGCACTTTAGATTTGAAAGTAAGTTAGGCCTTTACGTGAGTTACTTTTGTGCTATAGCAAATTCTTTATGAGTCCTTTGTTAAGTTGTCAATCCTAAGTTATGATTAAGTGCCATTAACTTAGTTAAGTGCTAGTTAAGTGCTATTAAATTTAAGTGTTTTTAAGGTTAATGGCTGTTGAGCTTTCAGACTTAAACTGTTGGTAAAGGTCAGGCTCAGTTTAGCGCAAGAGTCTACTCTGAATCTTGTGACTCAACAGCAGGGTCTGTATTCTTCTTTACCCTTATGCTTTCCTATCCTTTTCCTGTCTGACCTCTTCCCCTAAACTTCAATGTTTAAAGACTTTAAACCCTTGTTGTACATTACAACACTCACAGTGTTGCACATTATAACATTCACAGTGTTAATACGTTAAAAAAAAAGGTTTGAACACAATCAGATACCTCTAATAGTGTGAAAAAAAACCTGAACTAAATGTCTCTTTAAAATTACAGAGGCTCATTTTCTTCCTGTAAAATAATATTTTAAAAAATTGAGAAATATTGTCACACCAGTTTTGTGAGTAAAAAATTATAATTAAATCAAAAGATACCTGTTTTTCTGCTTCCACATTTAACTCATATGCTCTCATTTAACCCCTATATCTCAGTAAAATGGTGTAATTAATTGGCTGAATATGTTTAGTGCCATTTTGGATTCTTTTGTGGATTATACTGTCATTGAGGAATTGAGATACAAGTCAGTGGTGAAAAGGATTAGCCTGTCAGCTTCCAAGTTCTTAAAGGCAGTGTTTGTTCATGCATAAATGGTAGATGTAAATGACTTGTGAAGAGTTAATGCATGATTAGTAATTGTTATCAACAAGCTACAGGCGTGAACTGCATGTCTCATGAATAACTGTGCCACAACTATATCTATATAAATTGATAAAGAATATAGATTAACCTTGAAAAGAATCAGGAAGACAGTTATTTTTAAGATGTCATTCAATATTACACCTTCTGTACTTTCTGCCACATAAACACTTTCTAAAGGCACTTATTGCATGCAAAGTGCTATACAGCATTAAGTACCTGCCTTTATTTCCTCTACTTACATACGAAAAAGAAGAGAGAGATCCCTTGTTGGACAAGTCAGGGCAATTCCATCTAGTAAGAGTTTTAAGCATGATTCAGTATTCCTCCTGGCTGACTATTTTGGAAAGATATCTAAATGTTCCTAAGGACAAAAGTGGGGACAACATGCAATATCACATTCAAGTTTCCTTTTTGCCCACCATAGCATATGTATTGTACCTAAATCACACTGCTGATGTGCTTTACTGTAGTAGTTGCTCTTTACTTAAATTCTTCTTGATTTGCACCCAGTCTGAACAGCTGTCAGCTACCTGCTAGACATATGGTGCCAAAGGCTCACAGGGCAAATTTCTTACAACCCACAAGATGCTCAGCTGCAGTCGTTGGAACACTTTTGGCACGCTGGCATGGTGTTATAAAGAATTGTGCCCATCCCAGGCTCCAATTCCAAACTGGACCTGAGCCCCAAAATTTTTACCTGAAGAATACAGGTCCTTTCTGCTTTTAAGAGAGTTATTTCAGCAGAATCTCACTCTAAGGTCTTAGTTTGGTACTTAGTCTAAAAAAATGATATTTCTATATTTGTGCTGATATATATGTCTGAACTTTAGAATCTGTCATCCAGATTTAGCAATTCAGAAAAGGGACACCACCATAATAATTGAGAGAACATCTGGGTTTTCACTACAGTGTGAAGGATCCATGCATGTTAAAGGATCTGCCTTAGGAGAGCCCAAAAGACACTATTAAATTTACCCTGAAATTAAAGCTCTGCTACTTTTTTTACAGAAAACCAGGAGAACTAGTGATTCCTGAATGCCGATTGTTTGGGTAAGGAGTGAAATGAGGACTGTGAAATGCAGTGGAATCATTACCTTATACAGCACTGGAAGTCCTGGAGAATGAATGAACTCAAAAAGAAGAACAACTGCCTGAAGCACCAATATAGGTATGTGACACACTATTTTAGGAGCTATTTTTCATTAATAGGAATGTTGGACAAAATTAGGGGTTGAAACAATAACTGTTATATGAACCCTCTTGACTGACCATACTTCTCAGAGGCTCAGATACAATTAAGCGTGCAAGAAAGGCCATATCCTTCTAGTTTGAAAAACACACTTCAGAGTAATAATAATTATATACTTGGTGCCTAGTTATTACACTACATGGTTTCTCAGAAATTATAATAGCAACTAACAATTTCCAAAATAGAAACTTCCAAAAATATGCTACCCAGAAATTCCTGTAGAAATCCCATTCATCCTAAAATGACAGCTTGTTATGGGAAAAAGTATTTACACATTATGTCTGAAATGTACAGGGTAAATTACATACCTTACATCAACATTAAAAATAAATCTAGCACTGAAACATCAAGAAACCGTGGTGAAAATTCTTGTGCTGCTAATTTTTTTTAAATATCTAACTGTAAACATAGATGCTAGAGGATGGGCAGTCATTCAATATTAGAGAACATACTGACCTCTTAATGCATCCTTAACATAATTTTTTCTTGCCTAAGACATCATGCTTCCTGTCTTGAACTAAGAGAGACTCATACATACTAATGGATCTGACATCAGTGTTGCTGGAGAGAATGATTTTTATGCTAGAAAAAGTACATTCTCATTTTCAGATTACATCTGATTTTTGTTATAGTTCTGCTTTCACATTGGTTCACTTTAATATCAACTCAGGCCAGTCAGCAGAACCATTACCTTTAGTGTAGTTATTCACATCCTTAAGTGTGTGTTGAAATGCATTTTTGATTAAAAATCTGTATTTTATGTTAGCACTTTTCTTGAACATAGAAGTTAAAAATATAGACCCTGCAGTGGTTTAAATGCCAAACTCAATGGAAATATTCAGTTTTGAACACTTAAAAGAATACGACTGGGGAGAATATGGGGAAGTTTGGGTGCACAGAGGAACTGTCGGACTGCAGAGAAATAGTCTGAGACTGACTGTTGCAACAGTCCAGTCCAGCATTATGGCTCTGCTCCAAGAAATAAATTCCCATAGGGCAGAAAAACTGGGTAATTAAGAACCAGAAACCCCAGGATTTTATGACATTGTTTTCTTTTGATTCGCAGTACGTGTGCCTAAGTATTTGCCCCAGTTTTTCTATTTTTCCTCATTTTTCTTGTTTAATAACCCAGGCCTAAGTCAGATTCACAAACAGAAGTGGTTTTCAAAATCTTCATTCTGATCCTTCCCTGCTTCTACTGTGGTCTGACCAATAAGTTTGTGAAGAAAGATATTAGGTTAGCATGCCAGCATCTGGATCCAAACATTTAGACTTCCAGTGAAGACAGATCAGACAGTAACTATTCTGCTTTCCAGTCCAGTCACTAGGAGAACATGGCTGAATCTGAATCTGAATCTGAATCTGAATCTGAATCTGAATCTGCCCTGAGCAGGTCTCAGAGAGGAGCCTCCAGAAGCTGTTTTCCCTTTTATTAGAGTCCCTTGCTGCTGGAAGTGCAGTTGACCAGCAAAAGGCCACAGAGTCTGCTGAGACCACACTAACAAAGGACCTGGTCGATCTCTTTATGACACTGGCATGTGAACCAAAAACTGAGACTGAGTCATGGTACCGAATACCAACATAATGAACCAGTAAAGATGCCAGCAAACTGGACAGTGACTTTAGAGACAGCCGCTATAGTCGCTGCACGTAGTTGGTAGCAGAAGGAATAGCAGAAGTGTATCTCTAATGGGTTTTCCAACATTTATAAGTCCTATCAATGTTCTCTAATATCTAGGGAGGCCTCTTTTTTGGTGGCTCATCTCATCAACCTCCTTACAGTCAGTGACAATCTGGAGGCTCTTAATTACTGACATTATTTACTGGTTACTTAATGACCTAGATGCTGAGGGTGATGTTTTCTGGAGGAAGAGTGATAGTATAAATAAAATGCATCCAAGGCAGATGGCTTCAAAGTCACACAAGGAATAAATATGATCAAAGTTGCAGCTGGACCTGTCAGCTATGAAACACAGGAAAAATAGATTACAAGAGACATTTTGCTGCCATTCAGCCTCCTTTTGAATGTTTTGCCATGCTGCAGTGGCATGCTGCAATATGGTGTGATGCAAACATAGCAGCTTGCTGTCCAGAGCAGTTTCCAGCCTTTCCATCTGCAGATCTCAGGCACACATCCCAAGCTGTCTGACCTCAGATTGCTTGGACCTTGTCTACCACACAAGCTGTCCTTGCTTTACTCTCTGCTTCAGTCTCTATATTCCTCCCTCAATTCCTATTATGGAGTTTCCCAGTCCAGCCTCTCAACACCCACTCTAATCTAATCTAATCTTAATGACTACTGTCAGCCTATCCAGTCCCACTCTCTGAGTCTTGCTTGAGGGCCTGAACACTGACACAGAGCATGTGGAAGATATCAGGGCTCTCTCACCCATTGCCAGCATGGAGGACCCAGTTCCAAACTGCCTGGGTGGGCTCATCAGTGAAGCCTTGATTGGAATTAAGGACCTCTAGATAAAACAGTTTTAGACAACTGGCACAAAGGAGATGAGTTGCACTGCTTAAGTCAGATGTTTAGGCTGGCAGTCACAAGCTAGGAAGGTCTCCAACTGAATGGTGACTGAACAGCCCTGGGCATCAGAAACCCTGCCTTGGGGAGAGGGAACAAATCGTGGTGCTATGCTGAGGTAGGACCTCATGATAAGGAGGTTGAATTAGCACTAATAAGGTTCGAACTAGACCACATTTCCTTGTTTGCCTATGCTGAGATAACACAGCCCAGCCTTACTAAAGTCAAATTATTTTACTCCTGCTTTATTCACTTACAGTGCAGGCTAGTGCTCTGCCTGTGCATGGTTGCCTCGGTGTGTTTTGACAAGCCCTTACTGTATGCTTCTTAGCACCTCATCTTTTAGGTATATACAATTTGATGAAACAAATTTGGTATGCCCTTTCCCTTTTTAGAATTCCACATCCCTCTTTTGCTCTCTTCTCATGATAGTTGAATAGAATTGAACCAACACCAGGTTCACAGTTCCAGCAATCTTTAGTTTCTTATCTTTAAATATGTGGCTAACTTCACAAATACTAATAATCAGATTAGTACAAATTCTCTGAATTTTCAGAACAGTTGCTAGATTAGTCACTCCAAAAATGAAAATGACTTTTTTAATGCTCTTATTAAATCTACTTCAAGTACTGGATCCTTTGCATATAGGGGATATAAGGCCACTTAATGCATAACTCTGTTATTTATTTTATTAAATATATCAAAATTAACTGAACAGTTGCCTTTAATAAGTACCTTCGCTTGGAGCTTTACAGAGATACAGATCACAACAAGACATCAAAATCTTGAGATGCTCATGTGATTTACTAAGAATGAAAAAGCCATATATAACTGATATCACTCTATGCAACATCCTATCAACATATTATCATTATCTCTGAAATTCTCCAGTGAACTTTTTGAACAAACCAAACAAAAAAAGAGATCTGACAACTTGTTCAAAACTATGGACAGCCCTTGCTCAGACACAGTTAATAAAAAAATTTCCTTTTGGTACATGTGAACTAGGATTTTCTGCTCTAGTTATGGAATATCTTTGTCGGTGTAGATTAAAGGATTTTTTTATTGTTTTTCTTGTCTTTCAGAACAAATTTGTTCCCAATCAGATATTTACAGCACAAGTTCAGAGCAACAGTTTTTTATTAAAGTGGTGTAAAATAAAATGCAAAATTAAAGTGTAAGGAAATATAACCAAAACCTTTTAATAGCTTAGCCAGAAAAAAATGCCACATAAAAAAATCATAATTAAAAAAAATTACCTTTTCTGTAAAACTAGACACTGATGTTTACTGATGATTCAGTCCAAATATGAGTTGTATGTGCAATTTGACTGATGAAACACCCAAGTATGGCCCCCAACTTGGCCTGCTCTGACCACATGGCAATTGTGTGGAAGGAGATCCAGCCATCCAAAGCAGACCCAACTCTATCCACCCAGGGATCTCCCATCCAGATCTGCTGGGGGGCAGTGCTGCTGGGCACTGATGTTTAGCAAGGGATGATTCCCAGCTCTGAAAGCACTGCTTTCTTCCTCTGTCAAAGGGGAAAGCCACACAAAGCCAAGCTGTTTGACTTTGCCTTGGCATAGAGTTGCAATCCTCATATATCCCAGCAGTGATTTCAGCTCAGAAGTGAGGTCAGGTTTTGTCATTTCCTGAATGAACTCAAACTCTGCCTGGGATCTGATTTAGACAGTAAGGAAAAAAAAGGAAAAATACCAAACCAACAAAAAAGCAATTGTGGGGTGTGGGGGGAGGGAGAGGGGACCACATAAAAGGAAAGAAAAGGAGAAAAAAGGAAAAATGGAAACAAAGGGGAAAGGGACAAAGGAAAAAATCAGTCTTCCCAATAAGACCCTGGAATATAAATGGAGCCCCTATACGTGACCTTTTTCCCTTGACTTGATAACTGAGGCTATTCACATCAGTGGGGAGAGAGGCTCCCCAAACCTGTTTGTTTGTTTGTTGGTTGGTTGGTTGGTTGGTTTGTTTGTTTGTTTTCTGAGATGAGTTAGCAGTGAAGTTCTTGATAGCATTTTCTTTACTAAAATCTCCTCAGGACTTTCATGAAACTCACCTCATTTTCACTGCCTTGGTGAGCATTAAGTCTTCAAAACTACTATTGTTGTCTGTGTGCCATGAGAACATTGTGTTGCTGGAGAAAAAAAAGTTAAAATCTTACCTTTCCCATAATACATCTGTCCATAGATTCTTGCTCTCCTTAAGAAACTCCAGCATTTCCTTGATTCTTACAAAGTATAGATCTCCATGCAAGGGCATGAACTAGGCTGTGATTTGAGCTTCACTGTTAGGCTGCTGCAAATTGAAGACATTCTTTAGACATGTGGTTCTTGTCTGGTGGCTGAAGTGAAAATCCTATTTTAAGGGACACTAAGGTGTTTCACTGACATTACTAAGTGGTGCAGATGTGTTGTATTTCTGTATGGTCCTAGGACTGGGTATGTGTTTTTAAGAAAAATTATATTTATGCGAACATCTGACTGTAGGCACACACTGCACATGCATGAAGAGGTAATGTTGCAAGGGAGGTGAGCCAAGGGCACTCTGATAAGTGGCTTCAACCTTGGTTCCACCAGGGGAGAAACCATTTCCTAGCACAGCAGTCACACACTCTGGCATGTCCTGCAAGGCTCCAATCATAAGAGCAAGGCATATTCAACCCCTCTGGTACTCTAAATAACAAATGTGCAGCTATTCTTCCCCCAGAGCAAAACAGTCATTTCGAGTTAACTTCACATTAGCCATTTAGTGTCAGTAGAAGAAAATATCAGCTCTTTATCTGTTTCTCCCAAGACTGTGGGATACAAGTAACCTATTAGCATTCAGCCAGCATGGATTTATGAAAGGCAGGTCTTGCTTGACCAGCCTGATCTCCTTCTCTGGCAAAGTAATCCACTTGGTGGATGAGAGAAAGGCTCTGAATGTTGTTTACCTGGAATTCAGTAAAGCTTTTGATGCTGTTTCCCACAGCATTCTCCTGGAGAATCTGCCTGCTTATGATTTGGATGGTGTTGGGTTTTTGGGTTTCTCTCACCCGAGATTTAGGTGGTGGTTCGTGGTGGACTGGTTCGAATGGTGCTTTTTTGCCCTCAGCCCTCTGAAGCTTTTTGAGTCTGGCGTGAGAATGAAACAGAGTCTGCAAGGNAGGTGGGAAGGATATGCAGAGGGATATGGACAAGCTGGATCACGGGCCAAGGCAAATTTTATGAGATTCAACAAGGCCAAGTTATGGGTCTTGCACCTGAGTCACAACAACTCTGTGCAGGGCTGCAGACTAGGGGCAGAGTGGCTGGAAAGCTGGCCAGTGGAAAAGGACTCTGGGGCTGCTGGTCAGCAGCAGCTGAACATGAGCCAGTGCGTGCCCAGGTGGCCAAGAAGGCCAATGGCATCGTGGCTTCAATCAGCAATAGTGTGTCCAGCAGGACCAGGGCAGTGACTGTCCACCCTGGCACTGGTGAGGCCACACTTTAAATCCTGTGCCCAGTTTTGGGCTGCTCACTACAGGAAGGACTTGGAGGTGCTGAACATGTCTAGAGAAGGGCAATGGAGTTGGTAAAGGGTCTGGAGCACAAGTCCTGCGAGGAGCAGCTGAGGAAGCCGGGGATGTTTAGCCCAGAGAAAAGGAGGTTCACGGATGACCTTATCACCCTCTACAACTACCTGAAAGGAGGCTGTAGCCAGGTGAGGGTCAGTCACTTCTCTCAAACAACAAGAAATAGGACAAGAAGAAATAACCTCAGGTTGTGCCAGGGGTTGTTTAGACTGGAAATTAGAAAATTTTCTTCAGAGAGTGGGTTGTGAAGCTGCCCAGGGAATGGTTGAGTCACCATCCCTGGGATGGAAAGCATTGGAAAGATGCATGGATGTTCAGTGGTGAACTTGGGAGTGCTGAGTTAATGGTTGGATTCAATAATGTCAGAGGTCCTACCTAACCTAAATGGTTCTATGAAATGTACCACAGCTAATGGTTTTCTCTTTAAAGTTACTACAGCCACACTGAATGATATGTTGGGAAAATAGTCTTTATGATGACTTGTTTTCTTTTGATAGATAGATACATTACATTCCTCCAGCAGTGTTTCTCAGTATGAAAAACCTAGCTGTGCACAGGCACTAGTTTAATTTTGAATTAATTTTAAAAAATTTTGTTTGGAATTCATATTAAAATTGTGAAAATATGCTCTTTTGCTCTGCAAATGATTACATTCTTTCTATTTTACACAGAAACTGTCACTGTCCTGACACCAAACTTATTTTTCTTAATGGACTCAATCCACTGTCAGCAAAATCAATGAAGTGCATTTTTCATCAGTCTTAATGGGATCTGGAAAAGGGCCCATGTTTCTAAATAAAGCCAAATACTGGGCTGATTTTGTATTCAGTTATGCCCATGCAAACTGGAAATCAGCCAGTTGGCAACTTTTTTTCTTTCCTTCTCTTTTGTGTTTTGCAACAGAAAAAAAAATCCCACTTTATTAGGGTGAAAAAGGTAGAAGCACAAGATTACAAGGATAAAAATCCAATTCCCTTTTCAAGTGATGTAAGGCTTGATCTGTATGCCTCGGCTCAGAAGGAGATTTGTAAATTATCCAAATTTCAGCAACTTGAATAATTTGCAGCAGTGTTAGGGTTGACATGGCTTAAATGTGGCTGTCCACATACTAAAAGAGCCTTTTCTATTGCTGACTATTGGCTGAGTATAACAGCACTCAAACAATATTTCTTAAGTGGCTCCTATGTATGAGGCAGGCAAATGTAAAGTAAAGCTATCACGTCTGTTCCACTCACCTCTTCTCCTTGGAGACTTTCTTCATTTATTTGCTTTGGCAAAGTAAAGAGATTTTTGCGCAGTCTCTGGCATCTCCATGTATGTAAAGATATTATAACACAATCCCTGAATTTGACATGCAGGTGGATTATGACAATAGCTTAAGCAGCAGAGAGCTTTAAAAGCAAGAATGACAGTCTGCTTAGTTTTCAAATAGTGGCAGTTTTCTAAACAATTCCTCACACATGAAAATGGCAGAAAACCCTGTGTGGTTGAGAACATGATTGCCAATGACCTCATTACAGCTACCTCAAGAAATAGGAAAAGACAGTGCAGCACCTGGTAACATTTCCTTTCTCCTCTATTCTCTGCCAAAATCGCTTCTCATATTTAGGAAATGTTTAGCTCTCGTGTTTTAGATCTGGAAAGCTTAATAATAACTTTCCCTGCTTTATAAACTTTATGAGATTAAATCATTCACAGCCGACAGATAAAGACGTAGTTTCAATACCTCTCCATTCTCTGAGCTTCTCTTTGAAAAGGAGGGTGATTGCCATAAACCTCTAATGCCTCACAGGAAAATAATGGCACTTATGTACTCTGTTTTGTTAATTCTCTACCATATATGAAGAAAGAGAGATCCTTTTTGCCTGTGTTTGCATAAGGTGTAGCTTATACAAAGAGGAATGGTTAAGAGTTCAAAGAAACCACCATCTTCAGGAAGAAGAATATGGTAGAAATCACAGATAAAATGCAAACTGATATGGCAGATAAGCAGACAGAGAAAAGCAGGCCTCCAAGGTGGGCAGGCAGGCAATGATTTATCTTGCAATCCTTTCACTTAGCAAAGAGCACAAGCAAATAATTCATTTTATCCTGAAGGACGTATGATCACCAACAGATTCTACCTGTATTGTTCTGCATTTATCTGTTAATATGTTCTCAAAAAATATGATAAAGTCCCATTTTCAAGCAGGGACAAATTAAATAAAATAAAATTAAGCCCCTAATTCTTCAGTCACTACTCTGTTCCCTGCTTTTGAGTCAAGACAAAAATTCTGTTTACTTCCATGAGAGTTGTATTAGTTGTATTAGTAGAGCAACAAGAAAGAGTATACACAGAGACCTGTTCTTTAAAACCTTTTACAACTTCAGCCATCCTTTTAGAAGAACAGATATTGTTAAAGAAATCCGTGCCTGCTCACCATGTCATTCACTGGTGACACCTGGCCAGTGCCTATGGCCAATGTGCAGTCCCTGTCTTCGGCATAGTTTCAGTTCAAAACTTCCAGGCTCCAGTGGACACAAGTGCATCACTTCAAAGACAAACACAGCCATGTTTTAATAGTTTGGAAAATGTGACTGAGCAAGATGCTCTGCTGGAATGCTTGGTAGAGACTTATAGGGTCAGAGCATGTTTGACAGAGTTCCTGGAAATTTTGTTTTTAGTTCTGTTTCAAAGGCTATAATAATTAAATAAGCAACACAAACATCAGTATGATCAATATGAAATCAGTTATAGGATTATTTTTTCCTCCTTGGGTATTAATTGCTAGTTAGATAAACCTTAAGGAGTATAGAATACATACCTTTCCTAGGAAGAAAATGAGAAAAAGCTTTGACAGAAACACAGTTTAGAAATACTTTCGAGGACACCTAGCTAGAGGACTGCAGGCTGAGGGAGACTTTCTCAGGCAGTTGTCATGATAGTGGTATGTCATTGGCCTCCAAAATGAGAGTTTATGAGTTCAAGTTACCAAATATTCTATCTTGAATGGAATTCGAGAGAAACTAGACCCCAATTAGAGATAAGTCCTACTTAGGCAGAAAGCACTATTGTTTGGGCTGTAATGCTGGCTGATGGATTTTCTCACATACAGGAGTCATGTCTAATCAGCTAGTTTAATTCTTCCAGCGACAATTTATTATATTTAACTTAATACACTTTTTAGTAGTGGTTTTTTTGGGTTTATTTTTTTAAAAACTCTCTAACTGGATTTTTAACCTATTTTTTTTTGCTCAAATCTAAAAACATTTTGCTTGCTGCTGAGTTTGGCTGTACATGTTTAATACACTGCACAGATTTCATCAACGTATGGTCCGCCTCTTTCTTATTTGGACCAATTCACACATCCTTTCCTCGTAATTAGCCCCCCTTTCCCCTTGCTTTCAATGGGAAAAAAAAAAAAAAAGAGTGGGTAATGATGCAAGGCCCCACCAGTGACAGAACTTTCCCATATAGAAATACTAACTTGTTCCAGTGCTTCCTAAGATATGAGGTAACATTTTTAAAGGCACACAAATAATTTGGCTAGATATTTTTGATTTTTTTAAAGATTGCATTGTGACATATACCTCATGATATGGTATTTTTATTTAACATCACTTGATTCTTTTTTTTATTCAAAAACTTAAGAATTTTGAAAAAGGCTTCTATTGATATGGGAATTCAAAGTATCTTTTTGTATATATTTTCCAGATTACCTTTTTCCAGATTTTCACACCCACGAAAAAGAAAAAAGATGAATAACTATTTGATGTTTAAATTCTATTAGAATTAGTTATTCTTTAAATAAAAAGGTCCCTTCTCTCACACATGCATTTTAGAGATCATCCGTGACATAATATATGAATTTATATTAATTGAAACTGGTAGATAAAAGTACAATCTCAGATTTTTGTTATATTAGAGCCTAGCTGTCTTTGTAACTTTGATAAATAGCGGTGTCTGTAAAGCAGTCTATCCTAGTATGCATTATTGATCTTGACCAGAGTATCATAGAATATGCTGAGTTGGAAAGGACCCACAATGATCACTGTGTACAACTCCTGCCTCTGCACAGGACACCCCCAAGAATCACACCATGCGCCTGACAGCATTGTCCAAATGCTTCTTGAACTCTGGCAGTGGTCACCCAGGTGCTGTGACCATTTCCTGGGAGCCTGTTCCAGTGTCCCACCACCATTTGGGTGAAGAACCTTTTCTCGATATCCAACCTAAACCTCCCCTGACACAACTTCAGGCCATTCCCTTAGGTCCTGTTACTGGTCACTATAGAGGAGAAATCAGTGCCTGCTTGATCAGCTCCTGAGGAAGTTGTAGACTGCAATGAGGTGTCCCCTCAGTCTCCTCTTCTCCAGGCTGAACAGAGCAAGTGACCTCGGCCACTCCTCATACGACATCCCCTCAAGGCCCTTCAACATCTTTGTTGCCCTCCTCTGGACACTCTAATAGCTTTATATCTTTTTTATGTTGCACCACCCAGAACTGCCCCCAACACATGAGATGAGGCTGCCCCAGTGCAGAGCATAGCAGGACAATCCCCTCCCTTGCCTGGCTGGTGATGCTGCCCCTGATGTCCCCCAGGACACGCTTTGCCCTCCTGGCTGCCAGGACACAATGACCCACATTCAACTTGCCATCGACCAGGACTCCGAAGTCCCTTTCTGCAGAACTGCTTTCTGGCCTCTTGCTCCCTTGGTGTCAAGCACAAGTTTTAGTCTGAACCAAAATTCAGAGAAAGTCCCAGAGGACCTTCAGGGAAATTTTGCCTGGAGTTCTTTATGAACAAGTCTCAAAGGAATATCATGAAAAGAGAAGGATGTGAGAAAAATGAGAAGTATTTGCCAAATTCCCATAACTACTTTCTTAAATTGCATATATTCCTGATATCCATGCACATGAATACTCTGCACTTTCCTACTTTTAGTATTGAACTCCTGCATCCTTGTGTTTACTAAAGTAATTATTATTTACTTTCCAGTTGCAAAAGAAGAAAGCATCAAAAATAAACCTCTCAGGCAGGTTTTTCCCTTACACAAGAAACACCAGCCACATGAAGCCTCATGAATGGTTACCATAAAAGCTAAAAACAAACAAGGATTTCTTGAAAATGCAATTGCTCAATATACCCAAAACTGCCAGCTGCAGTTTCCTCTTTAAGCTATTGACTTCATAACCTTACCCAACCCTTCAGAAATTTCCTGGTCAACAAGATTTTTCGGAAGCTTTATGGAAAAAACAAACAAACCAAACCAAAACAAAAAACCCCATTGGTTTAAATTAATTTCCTGAAGACTGAATTACTTCATAAGTAGTCAGACTAAACAACTGTAAAAGTTACTAAAAGTAAACCAATTTATCACCTTAGAGCAATAAAGGCAAATAAGGAGACAAGAAAGCTTGTTGGAAACTACCTCTTTAGACTATCACCTTGAAAGAATGTTCAGATATTCTTTGAATATTTGTTGTTCTGTTTTGGAAGAAAAGGTATTGCAATGCATTTTCTTTTTTTTCTTTTTTTTTTTAAATTTTAAGTACAGGCTTTTGAGAAACTCAAGGGTATAAAGTAGGATTAAGATTTCAGACTAAAAGGGTTATTTCTTCGTGAAAGTTTCGGTCATGGTTATTCCTTCCCAAACTGAATAATGTATTTACAATTGTGACTATTTAAACTTGTAAAAGTGATTCTCTATGTAAAAGCATGAAGCACATTTTTAGCACGAGTATTCAAATCAGAGAGTGAAGGTATTTTGTGAGAACACCTTTGCTCTGCATTTACTGCTGTTAGCATATTCCTGTCCTCAGTAATGACCTTGATGGGACTATTTACATGAACCAGTTCACATACACATCAGTATTAGGCTGTTCTATGACTCCATAAGAAACACATCCCCATCTCACTCCTAGTTATAGTTAGTGATTCAGATTTCAACGAGAAACAGAAATTAACAAAGAGTCATCCAGAGGATTGTTAAGGATTAAATGAGAAAGTTGTACTCCCATCTTAATAAGGTTGCTGTTATATTTTTGTTTACATAGAAACTTGGACAGCTGGTCTGGCTACAGTCTATCTTATGTGCTTTAAGGCATGTGATAAAAATTGTATGTATAATTTCAGACCTAGGTCTTAGGAGGTACAGTGTCTATATGGAACAAGACAAAGAAATTACCTTTAGGTTAAAATATGCAAGTTACTTTTAGAAGTTTTCCCATTTTTTCATGAAAACTGACAACTCACGTGTTCTGATTTCAAGATTTCAAAACCATAAACTCAACCAACTGAAATCTGAATTAAAAAAAAAATATATAAAATAAAACTTGCTTGTTACCCAAAATATGTACAAGAGCTTTATTTTCTTTCAGCAGAGGCTTACAGATATTCAGTCATGGAAGAGTTCTTCACCATGTTGCTTAGGAAAGGGATAGAAAATGCACCATCATATTGTACGGAAGGTCTAATGAAGACCAAGTATCTTTTGTTTTGTCTTTTTCTAGTTTAGGAGGCTTTTGGAGGGATTGCAGAAGACCCAGTAACTCTCTAGTAGGTTTCATGGAAAGCTGAGAGACCATGATGCAGAACTTCTTTCTGCTCTAGAGGCTTATCTGTGAGAACACTGATGTGAAAAATCATCAGTCCTGCTTCCTGCTTTTGGCTCACATCTGAAAGCCACATATGAGCAAGTGCAGAAATACTCACTTTCAACCAAATGTGCCCAAATGCTGTTGTGTTTGGGGTTGTTTTTTTCCCATTTTGTTTCACTACTCAAGTTTGCTGCCTCTTATTTTGATGAGAGAAAAGTTAGGATGTTTGTAAGGACAGAAAATATTAATTAAAATAAACATAAGGCTAGACCCTACCAGCAGCTTTCAAACCAAACTGAAGTCTAATATGTGCATTTCTGTTAAAGTGCATGTCTGTTCTGATTCCCACAGGGTTTAACAGTTACCAACTGTTAGGTATGCTTAGAAGACCTTAATTAGATTACCAAATTACTTAAGAGGGGCAAGTCCTCCACTCACTTTTTCTAAATTTTCATTTATTGTAGTCTCAAAATACAAAGCAATCTTTTTCCTGGTGTTTCACAACAGACACAACTAGTGGCTCTTTCTGACTTCTCCTTTCTCTCCTGACAGCAGGGATGGCTGCAGAGTCATCAACCCTGACAGTGCTGAGTGAGCTAGAATAGGTGCTGCTCCATAAAAAACTCTGAAAAATTTTTGTTTTTCTTGAAAACTTAAGGTGTTTTATTTTTGTTTCTTCTGCTTTGACAGCCTATAGCAACCTTCCTGTCTACCTGCCACAGGCATTTGTTCATAGCTTTTCCACCCATCAAAAGTATAATGAAAGTCCTGCCCTGAAAGCTGAGAGTTTTAAGATGAAGGAAGAAAAAATTGTTTTCCTGACTGGAAGTGACTGTAGCCAAGAACCACACAGATTCCTCTGGTGTCATTTCTGCCACCAGCAGCCATGCTCCTTCCTGTACCGTGATAACTACCTTGTGTGTTTATTCTGAGCCTGGGCAGAATCATCAACAGATAAAGGAACTGACAAAGTCAGAGGGGCAGCACTGGCTGCAGGAGGTCATGGAGGGATTTCCAGGAAGACCAGACTGGACATGAATGAACAGGAACAAGCAGATGTTACACAACCACAATTTTTCTAAAATCATGTTAGCAACACAGAAGAACCTTGGTAGTCCTAAGGCATTTAGTCAGTCAACATTTCTGTAAACAAATACCTAATTTAATTTTAAATGTCATTTCATTCCAGGGGTCCGATTCAGGTTGCTGTCACACAGGCCTCTTCTTTGGGGAGATTTGTTCAAGGGTGATCTCTAAATACACAAGAAGCAAAAGGGGACAAAAAATTCAGTCAAAAAGAACAGTCCTGGTTTGAATAGCAAGCAATGAATCAGGGAAAGACCAGGACTTTCTTTCAGCAGTGATGGACTGAATAGCAAGCTGTGTTCTATGAGGTAAAACATTCTGTGCAGAAGTTTTAATTATTCAGGAAATTAATTTTCTGTAGTTTTACAGTTTTCCACTGCAGACTCAAGAGCCTTTGAGGATTTGAATTAAACAACAACAACAAAAAAATCTGACAGAGTATAATAAAACGCTGCAGAAATAATGAAACTATCTTCAAATACAGAAGAACAAATGCCAGTATGGAAGCTGAGGAGTCATTCTCTCATATAAAAAAAACTTGTTCCTGCTTAGAGAATTCCAGCTCAGGCCTGGTATTAAAAATGCAAGGCTTCATACTGGTACAAATCCCTCTCCTGTTTTCTTCTGGTTCAAGGGCATGACAAAGACTGAACAAGTTTGATTTCCTTTGCCAGGAATTCCTATAAGACATGTTAATATCTGCTGAGTCACAAACATCCTTCTTTTTCCTTTAATTTCTTTTTGTAATAGAATCTCCTTTTTGGAGAACTAAAAACAGGTATCAGAGCAGAGATCTGATACCAAACCTCTTATTGTCAACAGGGAGTTTGTTTCTGCAGGTAGACCTGGCTGCAACTGTCCCCAGAAACATTCATTCTGGGTAGCCTAAATTATTATACAATGCAAAGTGACTCTTCACCTAGTGCAGTTGGAAACTAGGAAAAAAAGATTAAAAATGAAACTAGATTAAGAGAGGATTAAAGGCATTATCAAGATAGTTTATAAATTTGTGCTCGAATTAGGTAAACTATCTGAAGATGGTCATATCCCAGCCAAGTTTCTCTTTCCCAGCACAATTGATTTCCAGGCACCATTCAGACACATTCCAAAGAAAAGAAAATTTATTTTCTAGTAATTTGAACATTGTAATCCAAGAAAAAAAAAAATACTGCCACCTCTGCTACTTTTAATACATTATTTTTTAACTTTTGATACCATTTTACATTTTGTATATGACGATATTCTTTCACCAAGGCGTCAGCACATAATTGTGGGCATATGTAACAGCTCCTTAGATATAAAGAGTGTTTAATATTGCTTCATGATCAGTACTTTTGGCAAAATCAGTAGACATTTAAGGACACTATTATCAGGTTCATAGCTGTGGGTGGAAAAAGGAAGGAAGTCTTAAGATATTTTTAATCTACCATGCTAACTTCAAGTTGTTGTGAGTGCAATTCTCTCAATGTAGTTATGTTTGATTTGGAACACAGCAGATTAAAAGTCCTTTCCCTGGATATTGGTCAATGCAAATAACTTCATCACATAGAAGTTCATGTAGTATTAATTTCCAGGATATTTTTTTCTAGGCAATTCTAAGGAGGTTTGAAGTTTACATTTAATTTGAAGAAGGGGATTTGTTTGAAGCTTACTTGAATTAGTCAAAGACCATCAAATTGATGTGGGCTAGAAACCTGTGAAAACCTTTCACAATCTGTCCAGCATTTATGCCACATTTCTCTGCCACAATTACAGTACATCTTTCCTAAGGCTTTCCAGAGTTAAAAATTATATTTCTAATCTAAGGCTGGATATGAAACAAGGTATAAAGAATGTGTTAAAAAAAAAAAAATATTTGAAACCAATATTATGCCCATCTGTAATTTCAGAGGGTATTTCCAGTCATATAAAGTTGGCACTATATGGTATGAAGATGTACCCCCAGTGTAATCAGAATTAAAACATACATTTACTTCTCTTGTCTGCGTGTTAATCTGGTTAGTATAACAGACCAATTTGAGAGAGTAAATTAGATTTTCCTGTGACACCTATTACATGCATAGAATTAGATTAACAGTATAATCATATTTACTAACACTTTAAACTGGGAGATATTTCTGCATCATGCTCTAATGATGATTTCTGAACCAAAAATATCACTCAACTTCAGTCCTTGTAAGATCTGATGAGAGGCTGAATCAGGAAATTCCCATATTAGCAAAGAGTTTGAATGTGAAACCACTGACATAGCACTTCACTGACATATTTTGGAGTCCATTCAGGTGTCCAGCTCTACAGAATCCTGGAAATGTCAGAGCCATTCCCCTTGAGGGTATGGGGACTATAGTGGACATAGTGGAAACTCCTTGACAAGCTCAGTCTGAAAAGATGCTTTGTTCTCAATACAGGAAGGAGCCTATAACATTCAGCAGTGCATTGCTAAAAATCACTTATATGTATAAGTCAAGGCTACTGGAAATCTAAGAAAGTTATTTTGTATACATAGAAAAGAATGCTTCCTTTAGGTTTTTTTTGTAACAGAGCTGGTGTTTTCTGTCCAAAAATGAATTCCTAGTTCTTAGGAACAACTCAAGAAACCTCTGATGGAAAATGAACATGACAGATTTCTGCTACATTGAGACAGCAGCAAGTTTGTCAAAAAAAAAGTACCAGAATGTCAGACTGAGTATGCTTTAGGAGACAACATTTCTAGCTTAGAAAGACATAATATTAAAAACAACAACAAAAAATATTACATATTTTTAAAAGCCATTAATTCTTGGTTTAGTCTCAGTCCTTCTCCTTTTCTATTTTTGATTTGTAGGTTTATTTTTGTTTTTAATTTTGAATGAACACCTACATAAATGTTGCAGATAGATCAGTATGATATTAAAACTAGTACTTTGCTTGTTAAATCTCTAAAGGCTGAGCAGCAGACTTCCTTTAAATGCATAAATGTGATAGGGCCCTTCTCCTAGATGAGCAAAACCAGAGTCAGTTCATATAAGTTATGAATCCATTCTGGCAAAAACTTAGACCATTCATTCTGGACCTCTCTTTATACTTCAAGTAATAAAGACAGGTCTGGAAATCCAGTTATTGTCTCTTGTCTGCAATCTTTAAAAGAACTTAGGAAAGGTCTCAATGAGAGAGAGAAACACAGAAAATATTTATAAAGTATTTTATTTAAAGTATATCCTTCTAGACTTATTGTTTACAGTTCAGAGTTTAAGTGATGTGATTACCAACATATGTTATGTCTGTTTAATCAATTACTGATTTTTTTTTTCTGACTACAGCATCACAGAAAAAATGTATAGGATTTCTGTATTCTGTTTGCAGCTCTGGTACTAACTCGGATCTCAGCTCAAAAGGAAATGGAAACATAGAAATGTTTAATAAGAGGAAAAAAAGGCAAAAGAAAAAGCTTTTAAGAGGAGGGAGAGATAAGCATTCTTAAGCAAATTTAGTTTTGGACATATGTATCTATCTATTTATTTATCTGTCTTTTGCTTTTAGTCATTCTGAAATAAGCGTGAAGGTGTCTGATGAGAGCAGGTATAGAAGTGCAGGTAACATTACCTCATAACGCTGTCAAATAAGCTTAAATTACATATTCTGTGGGGTTACAAGTTGTATTTTACATTATCCTGACCAAACCAAAACCAAACCTCTTTTTGTTTAGAGAATTAAGAGACATTGAAAACATCAAGAAGTGTGTCCAGAAAAGAAGAAATGGACGTTGATCTTACATGAGACAATGGCATTTCAAGGCTGAGCTTAGTCAAAATACAGCTCGTAGATGCCAGTGTGAGGCCCTAACTCACACTAAACTTTAAGCTCCAAGTCTCCATGCAGCATTTTTATTTACTGACATTCCTGGGGCTATGGGGTGGAAAGTTATCTCTTACTATCAATTCCTGCAAAAGGAGTTTCTTTCAAACTGCAGTGAATTCTGGGATCTGCTTTCGACTCATACTGTGAGTAAAACTGGGAAATTCCAGTATTTTGTAACTTTAATGTCATTTCAGGGACCTGCAAACAGAAATTCCAGGGAAGTTCCCTGTTTGAAACTGCATTTGCAGCGTTTGAGTGGACACTATGCATGGTGAGCCAGCTGCATTCCCTCCACTTTTTGTTCTATGACTGAGCCCACATTTAGGATTGAGCTTCCAGAATGGCTGCTTACAGGCAGCTATAACAGTCTTTCTCCTAATGTGTCCACCTACCCCTCAGTTCCACACCAGGCAAAGAGGCTGAACCTTAATGCTGAGCTGCTTCTGAGCTGCTGCAGATGAAAACTGAGGGCAAACCCAAGCTGGCACTGGTTTGCAATGTGACCTGCCTGCATTGGTGAGACACAGCTTTGCAGTTCCCTCTTTGAAGCTCAGATGTTAATAGATGTGGTCAGGTTTTATGGCCCTGCAGCACATAAACAGAGCCCTGGCCAGATCTACTTCAGATCTCTGGGCCATGAAATCCCAAACCCCTTGTGAAAACATCAGGAATAGCTGTTGCTGCTGCCAATCTGCCTGCCTGGCAAGCCCTGTAGGAACTCAATTAACTCTACCTACTTGATTAAAGTTCAGTAAAGTGTGTTTCATCATAAAGAAGTTTCATTATAAAGAAGTTAGAAAAATTCATTAGTTTGGGTGAGAAAATATGAACCCATCTTAAATGAAAGTTAAGTATTTAAATGCCATTTGCGTCTTTCTTCAAAATACTGGATTTAAAAAAAAAAAAAAAAAGAAAGAAAAAAAAAAAAGTGGTCTCTCAAAAACTTTCCCTCAGCTCTAAGTTCAGCAGATGTGTTCATTATTGGCTTGGTTTTTTAAGAATGATTGTATCATGCGGTAGTTATGACACTACTTTTCCAGAGTTTTTTTCTAACCCAGTTTTGCTTCCTGTTAAAATGATAGCACTTTTTGACCAGCAATTTTTTCTTCTTCTTCTGTATTTGGAGTTAGAAGTGGGATTTTTACACAATAATAATCTGGTATATGCTGTTGTGTTTGGGTTTGGTTTTTTCCCCAAACAAGAAGCATACAGCAGCATGGAGCTTCTAGACTATTAATTATAAGTATCTTATTTCAATATTCCAAGATATGGTTGTGACCATCCTGATTAAATCCATCCCACAACTCATATATATTCTGCTGAGAGGGAAAAGGTTAAAAAGACAATTTTTTGTTCTACACTGTCTTAAACTAGACTTGGAGATGTGCTTCATTTAGATTTTTAATTTGTATTTCCCTTAAGTGATGTTTTTAGATTTTTAATTTGTATTTCCCTTAAGTGATGTTTATTTCCTTAATGACTTTGTGTTAGCAAAATATTCTGACACTGAAGATGAGGAGAATTATGAAGAAAGAGACGAATATCTTATTATACATGAGGATTATGAGGTTTAGAAAAATAATAGTGAAAAGGAAAATAATAATAATTTAAACTTAGAGAAAAAGATACTAATAAAAATTTCTGCTATGGCAGAAACTGTAAGAATTAGGCCTATTAGGATTTGCAATGTAGAAAAGATTGGAATACATTAGTGGCATTGAGGACTAGTGGTTTCCAACTAGATTTAGTATTTCAAGTAGTGATGGAGAAGTATTGAAGCAAGAGGAAATTTCATTTGGAATACTGTTGGCAATGTTCTAGGAAAATAATTCTAAAACAAAGCTGTCAGGTAAGGGAGGTATCAATGGTGTAGGAAGTCTCTTCTAGGTATTAATTTCTGTGCCTCTTGGCAAACTTCACTGTATAATTTCATTAATTAATATTAACTAAAAGCCTGAGCAGAAAAAGCAGGGAAAAATATATTTGGCCTTCCAATTTGAGCTAGGAGCAGAGAACACTTACATTAAAATAGATTATTTTATTGTTTTTATATCAGCTTCCCCAATTGAGAAACAATGGAGTTACCCAGTTTATAAACATAATTCAGTTAATTAAATACTCATTGGCCTGAATGATTAATGAAGCACTTTGCTCTGCCTCTGTCCAGTACCACAACTTGTGACTCTACCTGCTACAACTAAAGAAAACAAAACCATGTAGCTTTAATGTAGACACTAGCAGCACCTAAACTTGCTGTTGTCTCCTCTTTTGAGCCTTTGAATTTCTTTAGCTGCTCAGTGTACTGTTTCTGTTCAGAACCAACGTGGACTGGGAAGATTCCCAGGCTTCCAGAACAGTCAGGAGATTAAGTGTTTCTTAAGCAAAACTGGAAAGAGCAGAGTACATAGAACAGTTTCCTGGAATTCCCATTCTACACACAAAATATGAGTCCTTTCCAGTACAAAACAACAGAAATATCTAAAGCCTTTCCTGTTGATTCAATATTACTGTGCAAAGGATAAAAGATTAGAAGAGAGATAAAATACCCCAAACAACAACCAGGAACATGATTATATTATCTACTTGTTACAGCACTGAAAAGAGAAAACAGAGTTGGAAAATCTTAGTTTGGTGTTCGTGGTTTCCACTAAACTCTAAAAAGAAATATGCAAGTAAGGGTTCAGTGTTCCCTCGCCCACACTAAGAAATATTAGCTAAACTTAGGAGGCCAATGCTTTCTTCCTGTCATCCAGTGAAACTGGGATCTGCTACTGAACAGAAACATCACTTTACCAGGTCACTTAGAGAACATCTCATTCCTCAAAGCCTCTCAGAGGAATAGATGTGATTAGGACACCATCAGGTTGAAAAGGTAATTAAACCTTTTTAATTTTCTGTTTCCTAAGTACTCAAACCACTAAGCCAGCAGTGGAGGGCATTCCCTACGGGGCAGGGAGGGCAGGCACATCCTTTATGGGTGATTCACATGGCAGAAGAACACCTCCTGATGTATCTGGGAAGAATCTAGTATCTGGAGACACAGAACCTGAAAGTTAAATAATGCAGTGCCTGTTTCCCTCAGTCCTCAGCTAGAAAGTACGATAGGATAATCTCATGAATGAATGGTCAATTCATGAATCATATATAGGTCTTTATTTTGCTATTTTCCAGACATCCTTTTGGAAATTTTCCAGTCGTTGGAGAGTCTTTTTATCCTCAAATACCACAAAAGATTAAGGTGATTGAGAAATCCTCTCTGCAAAGGGAGAATTTATTTTTGGAAAAGCCTTCAAATGTCAGCTTTAATAAGTACATGATGTCTGATCTCCATGGTCACATTGTGATGTAACTTAAAATGACCTGGTAATCAAAGAAAGCACGATTTTTAGAAGATTCATAACAGAATTGAGAATTGCAGCACCTTATTTAAATGTTCTGTCCTCTGGTGGTCTTTATGACTTAGTGTTGTGGTTTATTCCCAGACAGCCACCAGGTCCCACACAGTCCCTTGCTCTCTCTACCACAAATGGGACTGGGGGAGAATTGAAAGGGCAAAAGCAAGAGAAGTCATGGGTTAAGATATGGAGATAGTTTAATAGGGAAGGCAAAATCATGGACACAAGCAAAGCAAAACTAAGAATTAATTCACTGCACAAGCACATGTTCAGCTGTCTTTAGGAGAGCAGGGCCCTGTCATGTGTGATGGTGACTTGGGAAGATGAATGTCATCACTCCAAATCTTTCCCTCCTTCATCTTCCCCAGCTTTATGTAGTGAGCATGATGCCATTTGGTCTGGAATATCACTTGGGTTAGTTTGGGTCATGTGTCCTGGCTGAGATTTTAAATGGCATCATGTAGCATTGCTTTTCTGAACTGAATCATGAAGCTGAGATCCTATTCTAAGATACTGTTCTTGCCTTCAGCCTCTAGGGCTTCAAATAGCTCTTCCTTCCATTCCTTGTTGATTTTACATTCCAGTCTTTTAATCAAGATGTTATGTTGTACCACATCATACACTCAACTTTCTATGAGGCATTTTACATCAACACTATCAACACTATTACTTTTAGCAACAAAGTGTGTATTCTTACCAAAAAATAAAAAGGCATCAAATCCTTTCTGCCATAAACAGTGTTGAATGATTTCAATTAATGGATAAAAATATAATTACCCTTAGTTCTCTAATAATTTATCAAAGTCAAGCTAATGCATCTCTTCTGACTTGGATCATTCTAACTTTTCATTCATCCCCTCTTTAAGGAACTCAAGATTTACAGATAACTTCAGACTTTAATTTGCCACAGGCCCTGATGTGGCAATGATTATGTTATATCCCACTCCCATCAAGATGGAACTATAACTTTTTCCAGTTTTATAAATCTCCTCTATTAGTCCAGGCTTAAGCAAAATTAACACAAATATTGAGATTCCCTTGACAAAAGTTTCTTGTGTTGGGCACCAGTCAGTAAGATTTACATGGTTATTTTTAGTAGCTGCTGCTTAGCAGTCTCCTCAGTTACTTTCGGAATAGAAAGTACATAGTCTTCACTGGAGATGCTGTACTAACACAGACTTTTCCATATCTGCAGAAGCATTTCTTTTTCAGCTGGTGTGAATATGAGGAGAATTTAGTAGGCTGGAATATAAGTACTCTAAAGCATAACTTAGGTGATGGTAAACTTACAATGAACTGACAAAATGTATGATTCTAAAATCCCATTAACAGAGCATCATGTAGGAAAGCCTAAACTAGAGCCAAGAAAGTCAGCTACACAAGTTACTAAGTACATCCTATGAGCACAATGGTCTCAATGCAGGAATGGTTTCCATCTCAAGCAAAGTGCTGAGTTGGCCCAAGTCTATCTTCCCCAGAATTTTAGATAATATCTTAGCATAATGCTTCAAAATCCTGTGTTGATTAAGTTTGTTGCAGATAAGCTGTTACCTGCCCACACAGTGCTGCCACGTACCAGGGGGGCCTGAGGACTGCCCCACAATGGTGCTGTCAAACTGAGGATCCAGACACACTTGTCATGGGGAGGAACAAGATTAGGCTGGATTTGAGTTGAGCTGGGCCAGATGAAAAAACTCTCAGCATTTGAGAGAACTGATACCTCCTGAAGGCAGAATGCAGCACTGCAAAAATACACAAGCTGACATTCAAAAAGTAGCAGGATCATGCTAGCACAACTTTGCATGCAAATGGGTTAGACCTTGCTTAATCCCCACAGTGATTTCTCTGCAGTGAAATTCTCCGTTCTGCTTTCATTTCTTGTAGCTGTTTCAGCAGTTCCAAGTGAATAAATGTCAGATGTCACTTAGTGATTCTTATACTTTACTCCCTTTGCTTTCTGTCCCTGATATACCAGAGATGAGTGAGGAGTGACTACAGAAAAGGGAATGTGTTGCTGGAAGGCTTTGGGGTTTTTTCTTTTTTCCTTCTGGATGTTGTAATCTGCTATACATTAAAATGAACAAGTTCTGCAAAGTGAGGCATGAATGTTTATTTTATACACAGAATACTTGACAGATTCTTAAACTCATTAATTTCCAAAATATTATAGAGTTTATTATATTATTTTCCTTTTATAGTGTCATTACAAGTTAGAACCTGATTTAATAACCTTGAGAACCAAAATGGTATTATTTAGCAGCTGTAAACATTGTTCTATGGGCAGATTTACCTAAAATAACTCATAATATTCCCCTAAGCTATTAATGCACTTGGTCCTACATGAAAAAAATTCACTCAGTATAAGATAAAGAACTACAAATCAAAGCTAACAACCTTGGAAAAAGAAATGGAAGAGGAATGCAAAAAGCATTTAGAGTTTTCCACTGTCTCAACATGTAGAAGCCATTCTAAATGCCATAATATTCATATAAGAATTAACTGATACTACAAATCTGACTTCCATCTGACAACTGCATTAGCAGTTTTGAATCAGTCTGTGCAATGAATAAAATTCTTCTCATCTATTCAATTAGCATTAATTTCTCAAAGTTACCTAAACCCATATATTAGTCTTAACTAAAACTGCAGATGTTAAAAGTACATTCACAATAGCTTGGTATTTGTGAGTACAAGGATATTTGTCTGCCCATAGTTTGCAGGGTGAAGGGGCATGGTGACAGAATGATCATCTTTCAGTGGCTAGAGTAGTCCCAGTTTGATTGAATGATCCTCACAACTAGCTTTCCTGAAAATTGCTGGAAGAATAAATATGGTCCATGACTATAAATTTGGTAGAAGAGATTTATAATGCCCTTAAATCCACTACAAAACCAGTGCTGATACATCTTTCCACAAGCAGAATTCTGCTGCACTACAACAGAAGAAAAAAGGACAGTCTATTGGTCATCATCTGCTGTCATTGCCAAAGTAAAATTCCTTCTGCTTTCATATGATATACAACAGGCACAAGAAATCTATTACTATAATCACTTGTTAAAACTTACTGCACACAAAAATTTTCTGCTTGAAATATACAATCATAACTAATTTTATGTGACAAAATATTTTTGTAGGTAGCAATAAGTGCACAAGCAATTAATAATAAAATGGGTGGAAAAGAATAGAAATGCCAGAGTCCTGAAAACTGAGGAGAATACCAGCTGGACAATCAAAAAGGTAATAACTCAGCTTCTGTAGCTTTACCCTCTCTCAGTGATCATTTTGCTTTAGTATGAGTTAGCTGGTTGTGACCAGGTGTGGCACTGAAAATAGAGCTTTCATTATTTCCTGCATCAAAAAAAGTTCAAAATCCATTCATCAGGCTGTAAACAGGACAGCTGAATTGAATGCAGGGAACCCACTATTGAACTATCTTTCTCATTAATTTCCAATTACATGAGGGACTGAGCACTCTTTCTTAGCTTTGTTTTTGATTTTTTAATGAATATAATGGAATTAACATTACTCAGTTCAGTGGTTCACAGGATTTAGCAGAAAAGTGTTGAGCTACAAAGGATCAAGCCATATTTGCTTTATTCAGGCATGAACAGGCTTACTCTTTCTCTGTGTGTGATAGGACTCCTGCAGAATAGTTTTTAGGCTGTCATCCAATAATGTAGTGGGCAAGGACTAGGAATCTGGTGCTACAAATCCATTTAGATCAGGAGCCCTTATGTAAATTAAGAACTATCATCTCAAAACTGGTTTACTCTTTCAAAATAGGTCCTTGTAATAACATTCATATTTTGCATTGATTAAGAGCTTCTTCAGGTCCACCCCTATTCACACCATTCATTCTGGGCATTGCTAATATGCTTGCTGAAGGAAGGCATGATCCTGTGAGGTACTGAGTTCCACCCAAAAAGATGCTGACAACCTCAGCATCTTCAGCTCCTCTATCTCCTTTAGCCCATGTTAAATTTTGGGCTATTGACAGTAACCAGCATGTTGAAGGAGCACTAGGGAATGACAATATCACTGTTTACATCCACAAATCCACTCTAAATACCTAAATAGACATATAGTCTAAGGCCAAAAGAGTATTTTTTATAAATCTGAACACTAATGGAGTAATATTCTTTTCCAAATAGATTGTGACAGGGCACAACATACAACAGCATTAGAAACATAATATGAAATACATAGTTCAAAGACCTACTGTCAACCTAAACATATTTTATGGGATGATCTGTGATCCACATGGCTGTGAAGCTGAAGTTCTCAATTTTTATGGTGCTGTGGGAGTGAGAGACTGATGCTAGTATGTGATCAATAAAGAAAAATGTTGGCAATATTGTGCATTTTTAACTGGATGACATGAACTCCAGTGGTTCGTCATGGGATATTTTTGAAATATTACTGGAAAAAGCTTTAAAATTATTTTCCTTTGTAGTGTATTTCCATTCAGGGAATTGGCAAGGAAATAACAATGAGAATATATTGGTATGAATAATGCATCATTTGTATATTCCTCATACTCTTGTCCAGCTGGCAGTCTGGTTGCTGCCACATTACCTGGATTTCCAGATACAAAAACCAATGTATGATTTGAAATATTTATAGTGAAATAGGCTTTACTCTATGTTCTTTTGCAGTGTAGCTAAGTAATAATTTAACTGATCTTCAGTATCTCATTCTAATATATTTATAATATGCAGAAATTCTACCTAGATTTCTGTAGGAAGGGGTAGAAAAAAATTAAGAGAATTAAGCTGCTCAGTCCTTACCAATAACATTTTATCTTATGGAAAAAAAATTGTAGAATCAATGTCTGCTTTTAAAACATATTATTAAATGAAGTGGTTAAATGAGATCTTTTTAAAAAGTCTGAAAATATGAAGACTGTTGCTTTTTACAAAAGTGATCTGATATTTTAAAATACTTTTACTGTCTCTGACTTTGGAAAAATACATGGGATGAAAGCCTTCATGTTCCATTTTGAACTTTATTTCTGCCAAAATAACTTAGATCTGTGAATGAAGCCATTGACGAGAAACTCAGAGTTTATGATTTTGTATGTCCCCCATGTTAAAGTTTTTAAAAAAAATTCTGATGAGTTAAAATTTTAGGAAGTGATATCAAGTACTTTGAAAATGGGCCTGATGCCTGGCTTTTTTTTTTTTGTGCGTGTGGTTTTTTTTTTTAATGTAAATTAATCAATTTTAAGAAACTTGGAAAATTAAACTTAGCATCTGATCTGTACATTCTTAAATATTACATATCAGTTCCTTGGAAGCTCTTCATCTCTCCTCTGGAAAAGCTCCAGGTGGCCTAAATAAAACTCTGGTGTGCTTCTGTAGATGATGCCAGGCCTAAATTCAGGTGAATCATTAGAACACATTCTCTCCAGTTGACTCTGCAGTGTGGAACAGGGAAGCTGTTCAGAGGCAGAGATATTCCATCAATGAGGAGATGCGTGTACTGTAAATTAAAATAAGAGGGATCTCAGAAAGGTGTTATAAGATTTGGGGCAGACAGAATAGCAAAATCAGTGTATTTACACAGGAGTTTAGTTTCGATAAGAAAGACACCTTCTGAAACATATCTTACCACTGATTATCATCTCATTGTGGTCTTGCAGAATTAGAACTTTCTTATGGAAGCATACTGAAAGATCTTCTCCAACATATCGGTGGTGTGGGTGCTGGGTCTGCAGCACCAATTGATTCACTCCACTAGCCTGTGTTGAATGATCAATGCAAGGAAGGCCTGAGTAAAGGTGTGGAAAAGTCATTCTGTGAGATGAAAATGGAGATAAAAAGGTTTCCTGTGGTAAGCAAATCTGGCCTGGAGATTGACAGGAAATAAAACAGGGCAAACTACAAAGAGGAAACAGATCTGAGTGCTAAGGAGTATCAGTGGACCAGTTATGAAAGAAAGCAGGTGGATTAGGAAAGATAAGACTTAAATCAAATGTGAAGAGATAAGCTTAGGAGGACAAGACTTCAGTTAAATAATGAGTGCAGTAGAAGTAGTAACTAATTAATTGAGAAGGATGAAATGGAGGAGGTGAAAGAAGGAAGAATAGGGAAGAGACAGTAAAAGGACAAATTAGAGGAAATATAAAGTGGCAAGTCGGGGTTAGGGAAGACAGATACTCCATATGTATTAGAAATTTTGCTCCAGTGCTTCATCATCCCTGGGTGGTTGTTCCTGCTCTTCAGTTCATTTTTACTCCTCTACTCCTGTTCGATTCCTGATGTTCTCTAACCTATGGACTTGTTTGCCATATCTTCTTAGATGGATCTCATTAACCAAAGTGTAATCTCAGTTCAACCTTTAAACAATGCTGTTTGGAAGCTGGTGTTTGCAATAGGATTCCTGTTCTCTTCAGCTGAATCAGTACTTAAATGAAGGTTCATAGCTATGTAATTGTCTCAGCATTACTCCTGCTCTCTGTGGACTGGAGTACCAGAAGACTAAAGCTGAAGTGCAACAGCTATACAAAAAATCTGGTTCAATTAAACCTGTTCAACAAGCAAAATTCTTAGTATCAATACTATTCTAAATATTATAAATACAAAATTCCAGCAACATGAAGACAAGTTATTTTTCTACTTCAGACTCAATAGATATAAATATTCCATGCAGATAAATGTGACAGATCTTAGTATAACTATTTGATAGACAATCTGCATTGAGGCTGTTAAGTTCTAAATAAATTCCAAAAATTGGTAGCAAAATTATGCTGCTGTGCCACAAATACTCTCAGCTGAGTTTCATTTCTCTGAAGAGCAGTTTCGAAGCCATTTAATATTTATATATAAATAGCTTAGAATTATTTCAGTATTAAAAAAATCTTGTAATGCTATAAGTGGGTTTTATCAGTGTTTGAAATAATCTGTTTTTATCTATATGTGTTTTGAATAATACCGTTTACTCTTAATTTTACTGAATCTGGATATGGTGATGCTGCTTTATAACTACATGACACACTATTTTTTCAAATAGCAGTGGTTAATAATGCTTAGAAATACTAACTAGAATTTATATTCTGAATGCATATCTGTATCTTGCAATGCTCAGTGAAAAGAAGGCAGGAAGACCAATAGTTTCCCAGAATTCAATAGTTCTTTAGAGCTGACACAGATCAAAAGAGACATGCCATCTTCAGTACTGATCATGACGACATTTCATGCATGTTGATAGAACCAAAGATGTTAGTGATCAATAAGTGATGTCATCTGATTGAAAAGGAGCCAGAGAGCTTACTTCTGACATAAATAACCAAAGTCAACATACATATTGTCATAAATAGGTAAACATTCATGAGTACCTGAGCAAGCCTGTTGTCTGGGCACTTACTCAAGTTCTTTATGCACTTGCTCAAGCGTGTGCCTTAGAGCACATGGCATTTGAATACTGAGGTGCATCTGTATGGGGGTGTAAAATGGCAGGAGCTTCTGCTCTAAAAGCATACAGAAGAAAGTGAATGCTTTGAGAGAGACACCTTCGTACCCAGAACATTCCTATATATGCCATGGGGAAACACTGATTTTCAGACTGGCAACTCCCACCCTTTCAGGCTAGGTTTAGTCCATGCTGAAATTCAGCAAACATGTTACGAGGCATAAGTGACCTCCACATCCCACATTTTACATGCTGACTTTGGAAACCCATCAAGACCCAAACGAGCTAGCAGGTGCCAGAAGTGGGTAGTGTTCTTTTACACAGTTTGGGAGACCTCTAGTGGGCCTCCTTCCTTGTCTCCTGGTGTAGCTCCCACAGCCTACATAAAGCAAAGTTGCATTGTAACTTGGACTATATATGTGTGGACTATATAATTGACTGAATCACTGAAATTCTTACATGTGACTGCTCTAAAACAATGCTTATAAGTGGAAACCACATGAAAAGTACAATAAGGACTTTGATCTCAAATGTTTGAGACATTTTGAAAAATGATTAAGCTGTGCACCATCGAGCAGAACAACACTGATATGCTTAGAAATCTGTTTTCAAAGGCTTAATTGTAGGTATATTTTTAAGACCCAAGTCTCATTTTAGGATTTTCAGAACAGAAATGGCACCTTTTATTTAGAGGCGTGATTCAAGTGACCAAATTATGTTTGGAATTCCTTTTCCTCTGTTCATGTCTGTGCAGTCCACACCACACGCATCGACAGAATTGAAGCCTCTTTGGACTTAACACTTTTCTTTATTATATTTTCAAATGCAGCATGGAAATGGCATAACAAATCTTCAGCTCATTTACAAATTCAGTAGGAACAGATAATTAGACTAAATCCCTAAAATTTATCATTACCTTATTTACAGGAGTATTTTCTAACACAGGAATGATGTTCTGTTCAATTCCTTACACAGCCTTTGCACCTCACATGAGTAAGATTAGAACAGTCATGTTTATTTGTACAAATGCCTCTTTTCCAAATGCTGGGTGATCGTGAGAGCAGAACATTTTATTATTGCTTTTCTAAAAGGCAATCAATGTTTGTAATGCAATTTCTGTTTTCATATTTAGCACTTATCCATAAAAAGATTTTAACAAAACATAATATTTAATAACTAATTTAATGATTAAAAATAATTCCATAATATGAACATAAGCACTTAAAGCTCAGCCCTTTTATACCAGCAACTAATTCATATGTAACTACACTGAAATCAGGAGCACTTTGCACAAAAGCAGACACTTGCCTTTGTTTCTGGATAAGCAGATATTTATTGGTTCTAAATTATATTCTAAGTTTTGCAAAATACTGTTTTGCCTTTAGTATGAACTTACAAGGCTTATTTGGAATATATGGGAATATAGAAGCATGTAGGTATGTATGAATTCATTTTTTTCCCTATTCTTATTAAGAAGTGAAACAATCTTCAGAGAGAAAAGTCAATCAATCCATCTTCTTTTCCCAACAGTGGGTTGTAGTCTTGCAAAGGTACATAAATGTCTAGCTCTAACTCTTGTAAGATATGAATTTCATAGAAGTTACTGCATTTTGAGAGTTATACATCTCCAGAAGCATTTTCCTTTGGTTCATCATGCCTAAAAATGGGTTTATATCTCAGCCTTTTTGTTACTTTCCCCCCAAACACTGTATTTCTCATCCTATTCCTTCTCATGAGAGAAATGCTTATGTCATTGCAAACCTTTTGGAGGGGGAAAAAGTCTTTCTGAAACAGCATATTAGGAAAAGTTAATAGTACACTTCCTCACGGAACTTACTTGGGATGTTTAGAGCTCCCTGAAATCAGTCCACTGTCTCTTGGCATCAGCTTAAACCAATAAGGGCAGTCTGTGAATATCTATGCATTTTGCCAGTTCCAGCCCACTTCCAAAAGTCATGGGGAACCTTTCTTGTTGCAAAGTGGTGAAGGGACAAGATGTGGAGCACGTGTGACTGCCCACCTCTGTTGGCACTGTGACCATATTATTTTGACTTTGCTGTGGGGGAATCTATTTGCTGATGTAAGTGAAGGTTTTGAAGATGGTGTGATGAATGTATGTTTTAATGTATAACCCTTTCAGTTCATAATAATCACAGAGAATTCCTTTTAATTTTAAAGATATTTATAGTTCAGGAAGGCTATACAGTGCCACAGTAAGTCTGATATCCTAACAGGCCAAATTTCTGTTGCCTTCTGTGGGGGCTAAGTCTCAACACAATAAATTCCTGTGGAATAATCCAGATAGTTCAAATTTTATTCAAGTAAAAGAAATACTCCTTCAAAGATAGTTCTAAATGAGGATGATAAAAAACAGAGTCATAAAACAATCTGAAAATATGTCAAACCAGCGAGAATATTCTATAGAGCAAAGTTGGCATCTCAGACAATTTCAATATTGCAATTTACAGAGAAACATCTGTTGCAATATTTAAGTTGAAAAATACTTGAGCCACACTTTATAGACTACATTACAAAACATTTGGGGGGAAAATGTATTTGAAAGACTACAGTGTTGATTAAATAATTGTGAGATGAGTTATGGTGAGGTGACTGAAAAAAGACAAAAACTGAAGTGCAATTCTAACAATGGAGAAAACTTAGGAACATAAAGCTCTATGTAGTTAAAAATATTTATAATCTATGCAGAAAAAAATTATATCCAGAGAACTTTGTACTGAGCATTGAGTCACCAGAACTCCTAGCTGCATTGGCATTGTGGTCCCCAGTGACATTCAGGATGGACAATGCAATGTGCACTGGCAGGAATTATCTGAACTACATATACATTAGTTTGTCATAATTACCAAGACATTTACTTTTTAATGCCAATACTTCAATGGGTTATTACAGGAGTAGATAATATAAAAAGTTAAAGGCATGAACAAGAGATACTGTATACAGTGAAACATTCTGTTTTCACTCACTATATAATGTTAGATTAGGCCTTCACTTGGAATGTCATGTTCTGTTTGTCCCACCCCAAATGAAACACAACAAAAACAGATGGCACTTGAGAAGCCTTAAAAATATAGAAGTGTTCATGTGAAACCATAGTAAAAATGCCAAGCTGGGAAAGGATGTGATACAGCTGTAACACAGAAGATGAAGAGGTTAAAGAAGGCAAACATAAATTGTTTACTTTCATAACCCAAGCACATACATATACCTGATGAAACTGGAGAGCAATAACCTTAAAAAAAAACATAGCTGGTGATAAATGCTTAACATGAATTTCAGAGGAGATTGGACATATTTAAGGATAGAGATTACCTCACATGATATTTTGGGTGGAATTTGCAAGAAAAGCATTTTTGTAGAGAAGTAAAGCCTTAATGATCAAAAATGTACCCTGACCTTTAATTACAGGAGGTATGGAATGGAAGCTTCCTCCCTAGGCAGTGTTATTCCATATTCATCCACTATGTGGGTTCTTGCATTTTCCTTTGAAAAATCTGAGCCAGGACCACAGAATTGTAGAATCATTTCAGTTGGAAAAGACCAAGACGACCAAGTACAACCACAAACTCAGCACTGCCAAGTCCACTACTAAACCATGTTCCTACATGACATATCTACATATCTTTTAAGCACCTCCAGGAATCATGATCACTACTTCCCCAGGCAGCTTCTTCCAATGCTTTACAACCCTTTCTTGTGAAGAGGTTTTCCCTAATATCCAATCTCCAATAAGGAGAACCAATTAGGTTTTCCCTAATATCCAATCCAACCTCTCCAACCTAACTTGATGTAATTTCATCTTGTCCCATTGCTTACTACTTGGGAGACCAACCCCTACCTTATTACAGCCACCTTTTCAGGCAGCTGAAGAGAGCAATAGAGTCTCTCCCCTGAGCCTCCTTTACTCCAGGCTAAACCACCCTAGATCTCTCAGCCACTCCTCACAAGACTTGTGGTCCAGATCCTTCACCAGCTCCACTGCCCTTCTCTGGGCATGCTCCAGCACCTCTAGATGAAACCCTGGTCTGATGCAGCCTAGAATTCTTCAATAGATAGTTTATTTTTCATGTACACAGCATAAGACATTAGGTCAATGTTTTTCAGAGTGAACTTGCCATCAGTACTCTGAAATACAAAGAATCTCACAAAATCCTCAGGCAATGAAGGTTAAGCTACATTGTAATACTTCATTTATTTGATTTAAAAAAAACCCCAAACACTGCTTGTAATCATCAGGGTAGGAGACCTGGAAAGTTGTAGATGTTATTTTTATTTCCATTTAAAAATAACAACAGTGAAGCCAAAAAAAATATAAGGATAACAATAATAAAAGTTACTAGATAGTCTGCTTTGTGCAGTACATTTCTGTCTTCATGCTCTGTAAGTGAAGGGTTGCTATTTACGGTATGCTCCAAGTCTGCTTTTCAGAAGACAGCCCAGCTTGGCTGGACAGCTTTCAGTTGCTACTGGAAATATGTCACTTATTAGGAACAGAGGGGTTGTTTATCACTGTCTCAAGGGTTACTTTGGCTGAGACAAAGAAACAGCTCAGTTATATAATGGAAAGAGCTAGATCAAAGGATAAGAAATTTATACATTGAGTGCTCGAGGTTATGGCAAGGCAAACTCAGTTTCTCTCTGGTATGTCTTGCACATATCATGGATATATAGGTCCCCCCAAAACATATGTTTGTATAGGTCCCCCATCCATCCCCAAAACAACTTCAGAACTGTGAGGGTTGAAGTCAAAAATTTAAGAAGCCCTCCCAAAACTTCTCAATCAAGACAAAGAGGTTTGTCCCAACTGCTTCTTTTGCCCTCCTGGTATCCAGTTACCCAGATCCACCACATAGCCACAGTTCAAGTCCTCTAGCAACCTAAAAATGCCATCTCTAGCAAAGATATATATGGGCCCTGAACATCATCAGTCTTTTTAGTCCTCACTAGCATTAATAGGGGACTACTCCTTGACATAATCTCAGTTCTGGTTTCTGGTGAAACAGCAAAAAGGAACCAAATCCTGCCTGCTTTACATTAACAACTACCACACCGCAAGGGACAGTTACAAAGAGTTGAACCTATGTTTCCATCTACTTATGTAACTTCTGTTGGATGTCCCAGTTCAGGGTAACCAAAACAACTTCTAGTACAAAAAAACCCCAAACCNAAGGCCAAAGCAAAACAAAACCTGGAGACACAGAAAAGGGCTCTAGGAAAAACTTTTGGATGGGATTATGTGGAAACTACTCTGCAATTCTCCGCTGCCAGAGCAGGCTCAGTGCTGCCTTCTCCCCAGCGGCGCAGCCCGCGCCGGGCGCTGCTGAGAGACGCCCGGGCCTCGGTGCCGCGCCGCCAGTGCCTGCTGTGCCGGAGCCCCTCGCCCCGCCGGCCCAATGCTCCTCCTCGGGCTGCTCCTGCTGACATCTGCCCTGGCCGGCCGGAGGCAGGGGGCCGTCGCCGAGTCCGATCTCAGCAGCAAGTTCGCCTTCTCCGGCGCCAAGGAGCAGAACGGTAAGGAGCCGCAGCGCCCGTCGCTGCGCAGCCCGGGGCAGGGCGGGGGCGGGCGCCCGGCCGGCGCAGAGCGGAGCGGAGCTCCCCTCTCCTCCCGGCTNACCACACCGCAAGGGACAGTTACAAAGAGTTGAACCTATGTTTCCATCTACTTATGTAACTTCTGTTGGATGTCCCAGTTCAGGGTAACCAAAACAACTTCTAGTACAAAAAAAACCCAAACCAAACAAACCCAAACAAACAAAGAAAAAAAAAAAGTATTCAGAGACTTTTAAAAACTTCCTCTCAGTGTTTTAGTTCCCACTACCAAGGGCATCCTATAGATGAAATGTTTAACCAAGCATCAAGTTTTCAAGCACAAACCAAATTACCATAATAACAACCCAGTAAACAAACACTGGTAAATCAGCACCTCTCCCTAATTACCAAACACACAAACTGACTCCGGACCGCGGGGACCTCCTCGGAGGCCGGCGGAGGGAGCCCCCTTGGCGGGGCAGCCGGGGCTGGGGTAGCCCCCCCGGTTCCCTTCCCAGCACCTGTTGCGCCGCCACTTGGCCGCAAGAGAGGGGGCAGCAGCGGGGGCCGCCCGCAGCCTCCTTCTTCCCACCGACAACTTCCCGGGGCGTAAACGGCCGCGCCAGGTGCCGCCCTCGCCGTGATGGGACGGCGGGCGTGGGAGGGAGGAGGGGGGAGCCGGTAGGCACGGCCCGAGNCCTCGGGCTGCTCCTGCTGACATCTGCCCTGGCCGGCCGGAGGCAGGGGGCCGTCGCCGAGTCCGATCTCAGCAGCAAGTTCGCCTTCTCCGGCGCCAAGGAGCAGAACGGTAAGGAGCCGCAGCGCCCGTCGCTGCGCAGCCCGGGGCAGGGCGGGGGCGGGCGCCCGGCCGGCGCAGAGCGGAGCGGAGCTCCCCTCTCCTCCCGGCTCCCCTCGGCTTCTCTCCTCCCGGCTCTCCTCTCCTCCCGCCGCGGGGCGGGAGCGCGGCCCCGCGGGTGGCGTGCGCGGGGGCAGCGCGGCTCTGCCCGCCAGCTCCGGGGAAAAGGGCAGCGGTTCGGCGGCCGCGGGGGGAGCTCGGCGGCTCCCTCTTCTGCGGCACTTGAGGTGCAGAATGTGTCCCCTTCCCGTCCACCGCCTCGGCTGCTATAAAAACAAACAAACTAAAAAACAGCAATCTAAACCCAACAACAACCCGCACACCTTTGTACCCTAAATGCTTCGCTCTCGGGGGGTGGGTTTTTGTGTCTGCGCGTGAATGAGTGGTATTTTGTACGGACTGGAAACGAGCTAATCTTGCATAGGAAGTGAGAATTACTTTCAACTTTCAAGTGTACCTGAAATGTTTAGAAAACTCTCAAATGCAAGTTCCCCTGGGCTGGGGCTGCGCAGAGCTGGAGAAAGACTCCTTTCATACAGCAAGGGCAGCTTCGGGGTGTGTAATTTGCTTAGCCTCTGAACTCCATATGATTTACATTATTCAGATTTTTAAGCGCCTTTCCTCTTGATCTGCTATTATGAAGTCATTTTAAAGAATACCTTACAAACTGTAACGTTATATACTGCATGAAACCACACTTACTGTAGAATATCTAAAATTAAGGCTGTTAGCATACATTCATGGAAACCCTGGTGTTTAATGTACGGGATGGGGGGGGGGGGGGGGTTTGAAAAATTTAGGGCTTA
>VXBB01010676.1:716205-779856 GCA_013399915.1 Illadopsis cleaveri
GGTGTGTCTGTTTGAAAAATTTAGTGCTTAGTATGTCAGCTAGAACAAGCTTTCTCCCTGGGCACAAACCAACACAAAAGGCCAAGCTGGGAACTCTCAAAACTCTCTGAACTGTAATGAAATAAAGCAGAAACGCAGATTCGAAGCTAATTCAATTCTCTCAACTTTGAACTTGGGACTCCCCAGATAAAACCATTCTACATCGTATCTTTTAACAGAAAGCAAAGTTTCAGAGACCTCTGCAAGTGCTCTGTGAGTGGGTAGAATATGCAGTGCACTAATAAATTTAAAAGGGGGAGATTAATACTGCTGTGGCCTGTTAATGTGATGATATATGGCACCTGCAGACTGCCGGAGCTGCTGATCAAAGAGCAGCATAGGGATCAATCTCTAATCAGAGCAACTGTGAAGGGCCGGAGGAAAGTGATCAAAAGACTTAGAGACTGGGCTATTCTGACAGGAAACCAATCAGACTTTGTGCACAGTACAGGAAATTATCTGCTCTGTGTGAGAAATCACTCACTTTCTACCCCTTCCCATCCTACCTGGTGTTTAAAGGCTTTCGGGCATCAGTTTGTGACAAAATGGGCTTGGCAGTTATATACTGATGTCTCGTGCTGTTATGCTGCCTTCTCTGAAATTTGCATGGTGTGCATATGGAGCTTATCAACACACAGGGTATTGTCATTGCTTTGCTTTAACTTTGTCAGGACTGGAAAGAAACCTGCTATGCTGTCAGTCTCCTCTAAAAGGTTTGTTCCAGGGTAATGCAGCTGGACCCTGAAAGGCCTCCACGGTGCAACAATGGGAGCCCAGCAGTGTAAAAGGTAGATCATACATCCAGAAGCAAAACTGGTGTAAATAGGTGTAAGTATACATGACAGTACAAACTAGATTCTGTTCACATATATCAGAAATGCAGCTGCCTTAGGTCAGGCTTCAAATGGTTTGCAATGAAATTTGGCATACTCTAAGATGCAGTCACTACATCTTAGAAGAAGTGCAAAGCCAGGAGAAATTTTATTAAAAAAAAAAAAAAAGTGCCCTGAAACTGTATTATGTGGTAGTTTATACTCAGAACAGTCCAGGTTCCTCTTGTAGCTTATGTTTGCTTTGTAGTTGTTCAATTGCAAAACTTACTTTAAAAAATCAGCGCAAGTTTTAAGTATAGCTAAGTACCAACCTCTGACATTTCTTTACTGATTTTAATTATTTGAGGGATCAGTAACACTAGTCAAACCAGTTCTTACTTGATTTAATTAGAGTGATTTTTACACTCTGCTGCAATCTAAAGATTGTATAGCTTTTAGCTAGAGGCAGGTTAAAACTCCCTGGAGTATGAGAATGAGATATTGCTGTACATGTGCCAAATAATCTCTTGTCAGGAGAGAGAGAGATTTTTTACTCACACAGTCTACAAATAAAAATTTTGTCCTCAACTTGTAAAACTGCTAAGTGGCCAAGAAGTTTTGCAGTAGAATGGATTAGTGTTACTCAGCTGCATGCATGGGTGCTATAGCTATTGCTTCAAGGTGGTGCTGAAGATGCCTGTGATCAGTTATTAATTCAGTGGGACTACTTGTGTTTCAAAGGGTAAGCATGTGCTTAAGGATTAACTAATATTTACTCTTTTAATAACTGAATTATATTAACTTCAGAATTACAATTTGACTCAATTTATTTGCTAATTGTTTGCATAAGAAGCTCTCTTGTTTTTCTTGCACAGTGAATATTATTTTAGGTGGCAATTTCCTAGTGTAAATATTTTTTTGCAATTGTAAATTAAATATTTTAGGACACAGTATTTTGCTGATACCTCCTGGAAATTCAATGTATTGGTTGCTGTGGGGCCAATGTAGCTCCATTTGAAACCACTTAAAACTACCTCCAGGTTTTTATTTGCCTGCCCTCTCTTATAGTGAGATTTTCTTTAAGAACAGGTTTTATTTGTAATTCTGCTTGACAGTAAGGGGTTTTATGTGATTTCTGTGAAAAAATTCCATTTATCATTAATGTTTTTATTTTATTCCACTGAGTAAATAATTATCTGTAGGATCAAAGAAATTTATGCAACAGTTTTCTGGAAAGTAAAGTAGTAGTAAATGGTGCATGTGGTGAGGGCTCCCATTTATCTGGGTGGATTTCATTTCTACAATTCCTTGTCAGATTATGCTTTGAAGGGTTTTTCATACTTAGGTGGCTTTATCATTTCTCTTATGGCTCTTTGATGTATTTACTACCACTTTTCCATATTGAAGCAAAGAGTCAAGAAAATTTGAATGCTCAGTTTCTTTTGAATCACCAAACTGAATGTCTTGTATATTGAATTTGATTAATTGGATGGTTTAATTCTGTTTTCTTGTTTCATTTCTATCTACTTTTGACTGCTCTTTTTGACATAGTTATCTTCATGCTGTTTCTGTAGCTTCAGAAGTGTCTGAAGGAGCAGTTGATAGGCTGAGTACTGTGAATGACTAAATTCTAGTGACTTAACTCCGGCAGTCTTGAGTGCACCTGCTTGTATGATGTTATTAGCTTAATCTTGATTTGATTACAACATGAGATGGCAGGGGAATCTAAGATCTATTTTCTTGGCTCTCTTAGAACAAGATGGAATAAATGTTTAAAGTAATTCTGCTAAGCTGTCAGCTGTTACAAGTGTATCTATAGAACATAATGTAAAAACTTATGTTGGATGCCATAAGCAATGATGTGTACAGTTTATGTGGTGTGTATACTTCAAGTGTGGTACTGAATGACTTTAGAATGCAAAGAACCTGAGGTCAGTTAGAAACTCACCAAGACTAACCAATTAAAAAGACTAATTTTCCTGCAGTCAGTTTCAAGTGTGAATGAACTGTAGTAAATAGAGTTGTTGAAGTAAATCTTAGAAAACTGAAGCACTTACTTGATTTCTGTCAATTCTACAGCACGGGTAATATGTCAGTCATGATCTGTCTTTTCACAGATCTCAAAAGGAATTAGGTTGGTTTTTTTCCACCTCCATATCAATGGAAACCCCTAGTGATAAGTTTCACTAACTGAACACTTCATAATCTATTTTCTAAGTCTTCTGAAATGGGAAAGATTTATGTAGCTTAAAAAACTCAAAAGTGTGTCCTTGAGATGGAGTATGAAACTTGCATATTTCAGGCCATCCTTGGTAAAAGTTGGTGGATGCAGCTGGAAATGAGTGAGTAGCTGAAGTGCTAGAGGAAGATTCTCTCATCACCTCGATGTGTGTGTGGCCTGCCATGGCTACTCTGAACCATGTAGAGGATTCCCTGATTTGTGTATCTCCAAAGAGTTAATTCAAGAAGAGGGACAGCATCATGACAAAGAGTTTCTGATTAAGTTCCTTTAACTTGGGCTGAATATCAGAAAAACCTGAGGATGTCCAAGTCATGCAGCCCATTGAATCCTTACAGACAGGAATGTCAGTGCTTTTGCTTGAAGGCAGTCATTTGACTGCAAAATTATCTGTTATAACTGAATACTTTATCATGGTGTGATGCCACTTCAACTGGTCCATGTTGAATTGAAGAGTGCCAGCACAGCCTATTGACTACTGCTGGGTAGCAGAAATTGTCTTCGTTTTAAGAAGATAAGGAAGTATAATAGATAAGCTGTGTCATCTAAAGAGAAACTTGATAGTGGTGCAATTTTTCTCAAGTTAAATCTATTTCTGCTTAGTCCAAGGCTTGTTTTGAAATGCTTTAAAGCTGTTTTCCTGGAAAGTAATGAATTACAGCACATCCTCTTTTGACTTTAAGCAGAAGATTGTGCCAAATTAGAGAAGCTGTTCAACACTACAATAAATTGCAGAGGAAGAAAGTTTTTAAAACTGGGGTTTTTTGTTGTTTGTAGTTGACTTCTGGCATATTGTTTACCATTCAGCAGAGTGATGCTTGGGACTTCTCCTTAGTCCTGTTGCTTCTCTCAGTTTCTTCTGTTAGGTAAAATAAGGGTTTTAACATCACAGACCTTTTACTCCTTGTCCTAAATGTGCAGTCATTACAACCTGTCCATGTATCTTTTAGGGTTGAAATGGAATTTAGTGTAAAATTGAATCTTGAATGGATTTTAGTGTAGTATCTTATATTTGCATTAACTGTTTCTTATTAAGTTTGCAGATTGGACTTCAAAGCTTTGTCGTGTTGTTTGGGAGGGTTTTAGTTTGTCAGTCAGTGAGGTTGAGTTTTGTAACGGAGAAGAAACATGAGGCATACCTTGAGACAGGGACAGCTATATTGCCAAAGGGCTTACATTGAGCTTTGTCTTCACGTAAGCATGATGTCTTTTATATCTTAAAACTTTATCCAAACCCTTTGAGTCTTAATTATTACATAGTCAACATGTAATAGCAAAAGTATTGGTTTACATCATACAGCAGTGGTTGTGCATTATAGCAGTGGTTTTGGGGGTTTCTGTCTCTGTTGGGTGGTTGCTGCTTTTGGTTTTTGCTATGTCTGGCAGTTCCTGATTACTAGAAAGAGGATGTGCTGAGCAAGCCCACTTCCCTTATCGGGAAATGAGCCTCTTCAATTGCTTTATAGATAGCTCTTGGCTTTACCAGAGAGCTGTGCCTTTGCATTTTAGTCACAGAGTGCATGCCACGGGAAGTACACTTCTTAGTGTGTAAGCATCTTAAGATGCAGCCTTTTAGCAGAAACCAGTGTGACTTAGTAAAAGTTACTGGAACAGAAAGTAAATAGAGCTTACACATAGAAACAGTTATTTTAGTAGCACTTAAGTGTCTGTATGAGTGCTTTGTTGTTTCTGAGAAATTAATTGCATGTTAAAACTTACTCAGCCCTGTCATTCCTTTTTGGGGAGAACTTTTTCAGCTTGTGTTTCAATGTGAAATGCTTTTTTTATTCAAGTAGGTAAGTGAAAATTCATAATGTGTTATTATGAAGGTAAAATATAAATTGTGTTTTGAAGGGGCTTTCTTAGACTGTGGGATGCTATTTTATGATGACAATGCCTGGAAAATTTGTTCCTGGCTCCATCCATAGACATCCAACCCTTAGGGTTCTTCTGTCTTCTGATCACCTCCTCTTGACATTGTTCTAATGACATTTTTCAAACAAATCTTCAGTGTTACATTGGGTTATTTATGTTTATTTTCATGATTTTACAGCATACTTAAGCAGTCTTATGTGTAAAGGTGCCTCATCTTTACAAAGCATATGTACAATAACAACTCATTACATTTCCATAACTTAATCAGTTTCCACAGCAGTTGATTGGCTGGGTGAAAAAAGGCAGGACTGGATGCTCTGGGAGAAAGTCTTACACACCGAGAGTATAAGAAGTATTAAAAAACTGGTATAAACAAAGGAGAAAGCCCAGCTAATTGCTCGATCTCCTGCATTAGGGTTTGCAAGTGCTGGTTTTTTTCTGAGCTTTATTAGTTCTCTTCCAGCTATGTCATCTTTGTCCTCAGTTTTGGACTTTGGCGTTCACCTTGCATGGGCATGGCCTTATGTTTGCCCTGGGCTGGGAGCCTGCTTGGCTGCTTGCTGCTGTGGAACTCACAAGTCCTGTGAGTGTGTGCCACCCCATGCCATGGCAATGTGCTTTCACCTTTGCTGACCGGACCCTCATGTGAGCTGGCTACAGCTGAAGTTAAAAGAACTGCTCAGCTGTTTAGCTGAGTCTCTGAGCCACTGGATTATTATTTCACTGTGTGACTATTCTCATTCTCGTGAGCTAATTTAAGACTATATAGATTGACTCTGCAGTGAGGATCTTTGCGGTGATGGTTGCTGCTTTTGTTTTCAGGATTTTATTTTCTTTCTACCATTTTTCTGTTTGGGGCTAGGGAAAGAGGATATGAATTAACCTCTCTTTAATCCAATCCAATAAAGGCAGAAAAAGAAATGAAATAAGAAAATTTTCAAAAGTTATTTCCCATGAAGTGGCATCCTTTTATACTACTGAGAATGAGAGTTGCAAGGAAATAATCAATAACACCTTTTTTTTTCTGTGGCAATGTGCCTTTTAGTGAATTAATCCTCATAAATTATTCATTAGACTTGCCATTTTGTGGTAAATTCATTCAAAGTGTCATTATAATAAGCATCGATGTTTTAAGGAGATTCTTCTAGGCTGAAAGTCACCTCTGTTCCTGCCTCCCTGAAAGCCCAAAACACTGCAGTTTCTCCGTGGATTAGTTAAAACTGGTTATCAACTGCATTAAAACAGCATGCAGGCATGACTCAGTCTGATCAGTGTTGTGCTGATTTCTCCACATAAAGTGGAGGGTACCACTGATCCAGAATAAAGCTTGGTAAAGGCAGGCAGGCTGGGGTTTTCCTTTGGTCATGCACCTTGCCAGCATTGTGGCTGGAATTAAAAATTATTGGGTTTAATTTTTTAGGGCTTGGTTTTCTAGATGACCAGTGCTGTTGATTGGCTACCTATCCTAATATGTTCCCTATGATATTACTGTACTACTAAAGGAAAGCAGAGGAGGTCTTCCTAGTTTCAGCAAACGTCTGGTATAGCCAATGATAATTTTGAGTGCTGGATCCCTTATCACCTTTATGTGGATTTTCTTGAAACCTTAATCTGTCTGTCTCAGAAAAAGCAAAGAGGAAACAATGCTGCTTGTGTTTTCTGTACATTTAATTCCTTTTTATATTGCTGCTGCTGTAGTATTCTTATTATGAATTGGCAATAAATCATGTAGGAAGGTGGCGGGGCAAGGAGTTAATTAGGGAATTGGTCCTGTAATCTGATAAATGGGCTTCAAACTAGGTTCAGGCAGTAAAAGGTAAAGGAGTGGTGCCCTTTTTGTAGTTTCAGTATTCTACATCTTTAAACCATTATTCATTTTGGCAAAGTTGTAATTTTCTGTGTGTGTAAAATACCAGGGACTGTCATGTTTGAAGAGTAGTTTACACTGGAAAAAGTATTTTGGAGATGCTCCTTCTCTGTCAATCTGTACCTCCTAGTTTCTCTATTTCAACATTATTTGTTTAAAAGCACATGAAGTGGGTGGAAGAGGTGCTTATTTCTGAACTAATGCATGATATCACTTGTTTCAATTGTTATCTTTAGTTATAGTCTTTTCCACAAAACTCAGTTGTCCAGTTTTTTACTAAACTGTTATCCAGGGAGCTTCATTGGATGAGCTATTGTATGATAGCAGCTAGAATATCTAAGTTTGATGATTATTATTTTCTATTTTATTAATTTTTCTCCCCCAGTGTAATTCTCTGTGTAACCATCCAACTGTGTTCACCCTTGTTCCAAACAATCCAAGGCATTAGTCACAGGGGCTTCAAGTTCCTCCTTGGATTGACAAGGAAACCAGCACTCATTTTATGCAATAGTGAAACATTAAAAAAGACATATGGCACAGGAAATTCTTTTGCTGTATATCAAGGTATGGTATTTCCAAACTGAAAGTGTTCTGACTCTTTCACCAGTAGTGGAGAGTTATATGAGGCCACTTCCATCTGCAGAGAATCTGTTTCACTTGCTTGTGGTTCTGGGGCTCATTCAAATGCTCTAAAACAAAATAAAAGGAATGGATGTAATAACTTTTTTATGAAAAAGTCATAAAAAGCTACAGGGCCATGTAAACAAATTGGGTCATTTGCAGGATGTTTAAGTGATGGATATTCAGTCCAAATTCAGAGGTGTGGATTAGGTTTTTACAGTCATCTTGACTGAATTTTGCCCTCAACAACGTTTTCTTTCTCTGCCAGGAATGCCTTTGACGCTACAGATGACAAATTTTCAGAAAAAGTGTTTTCAAACATTTCAGTGCATTCAGAGTAAAGCCAAGATGCAGGAGAACAATTCAGTACTATGATTTGTTGTTTTACTAAGTGAATGAGGAGCCTTTCTTGATCTTCATGGCTGCATTGTGAAGCTGCAGTGGAACTTTGTAGTATTCCCAGGGAAAATCAGCTAAAAGAGTTTTCCTGCTGGATTCAAACATGCGTGAACCAATTACAAAGCAACCGTTTTGGCTCTCTGCTCTGTCAGTATAAATAGGTTTGCACAGAACAGCAGCGACTGTGATCCAAGCTGAGCTGTGTTAGTCACAGAAATGTGTGTCCTATGTCATTGAAGCACTGAACATCGTATGTATGGTGTGCCACCTCACAAGGCCCTCCCAACTCACTTCATCACTTCTTGGAGAGGAGTGAAAAAGTGGAGTGAAAAATATGATAACTAAGACTTCTTCATGTTAAGATGTGGGTCATTTATTTGCTTTGATGTAAATAGAAGCCTAAGGATGGACAATCTCATATTTGGGGGAGGGATATTGGTGTTAGCTACTACGGGGTGCTCCCCTTCTAAAAAGATGTGCTTGCTCTCTTAATACCAAAGCAACTTCAGTTACCTTTTATAACTCTTGATGCACTAAAATCTGCAGATCATTTCAGGAAGAAAATAACTTCGCTGAGCACAAGTTTGGCGTTCCATGTAATTAACTGTACATGGGTGAAGCTCTCTATTTTTATGTACAATGCTAAATAATGAACTGTTGATGTATCTCTTAGATGCTTGGTAATGTGCCTGTGAAACTAACAGTTGTTACCTGGAAAGTGCATATGTGTGATTATGCAGCATTTGAAGAAGTCCTTCAGAATTTGATGACTATTGGATCAGACAGTGTCAAGTGTAGAAGGTTTGTATGTATATTATTGGCAAATTGTGTTTCAGAAAAAAATTTTGGGGAAGTGGTCTATCTTAATATTTCAAGACTTCCATGTCTTACTACTTAGTTGGTCTGTTGTTACACAGCGAGGTTCGTACCAACATTTCTGTTGCTTGTGAAACTACAGTGGATCTGAAAGGGAGGTAAAACCTCTTAATTGACAGCTAACAAGTAATGGCTCCAAAACAAACATTAACTCTATAAAAGGAAATTAAACTGTTGGATATGACCTTGCCTACTCTTTTAAAATATGGCTAAAGATTCTTGATGGCCTTGCTTTCTTTGTGTTATTCAAAAATCCTAGGCCTAAGGTGTGCTGCATATTTATAGGCAGACTGGAGTCTGAAATTTTAAATACTCTAAAAATTTCTGCTAAGCATTCACTATATTTCTCACAGTACTTGCTGTTATGAGAAGTCACAAAGTACTTGCCTGTAGTGCTAATGCGGCCTTGTAGTTATTCTTTTTGAAAGCTGAGTCTTTCAACAATTCTTACATGTCTGCCTAAGAGCCTTTATAAAGATTGGCATAAGACACTGAGAACAGCCTTTTGGGATTTTTGTTTCTTCCTTGGGAATCTTTGTTCTGTACCTGTTTTTAGTACCTGCAAGAACTGGTATGTGTGTGGTGTCCCAGACTTCCCAAGAGCTGGGAAGTGGGTGTCCCAGGCTGAGTCCAAACAGGAGAGAGTTTGAGTTCAATAATTTTCATTTGAAGAGAGACCGCTGAGATTGTCTTTGATATTACCTAACACCTCAAGAATGCCACACCTTGGCAGAGTATGACAGTAAAGAGAGGTCTGTTGCTTAAATACCTACCTGATTTGCAAAAAAATTCATATTGCTTGTGGGGAAAAGATGGTTTTGCATAGTTGTCAAGTAGAAAGATAAACATGTTTTTAAAGCATGTGCCTGCCTTATCAGCAAGAATCTTACAAAACTCTGGTTGGCCTCATTTGTCAAGATGCATGTGGAGGTTGGCATAGTAGAAATAACCAATGAAGTAGCAGTGAAATGTTTCCAAATTGTTATTGCTTTTAACATAGTTACATTACCAAAATTTGGACCCAGTTAGCCTTTCACACTGGGGAAAGAAACAGCGATTTGCCGTTAGTATATCTAACACTGACCATTGGTTTTATGGGATTTTTAGCTTCTCTTTGAGTTTGGGGATCTAGCTATTATTAAAGATACTGTTTGCAGGTTGGATCAATGTCCTTGAATAAAGTTGATTTCTCTTGCTCATTATGGGGAAAAATGCCCATATTTGTTAATGGTTCTGATTCATCTGAAACACTTGAAAAGATTTCACTATAGAAGGGAGGCTTAGTTTTCTTAGGGACAGTTATAACAGCCCAACATTTCTTTCTAGCAGCAGTTGCTCAGTAGATGGTCGTTAATTATTCAAATTTTTTGGTTATGTACACTTGTATGTGGTGTATTCTGACATTTTTCTGTATGTGGATGCTTGATATATGTTTGTTCTCATTCTGTTTCTTGAGGTTTGTTCTTGGGCTAGGTTGACCTGTTCAGATTTTTTCAGTTTTAGAAAGTGCTTGGTAACTTTGTGTTCAGTATTTGCATTTTAGATGAGAATGTGTTCTCTGTAGTTTTTCAGAAAGTGAGAATCCGAGAATCTCTTGTTTTAAGTTGGCTTGGGCAAGCAATGGTGAATATTGGAGCTGTAAGTATTTTGACTGAATTCAGGGTGGGCTATCAGTGTGGTAACTGGTCCTAAAACTTTTAATAAATTGTGTAAAGTTTAAATAGTAATCTTCTATGTATACCTGGAGAACAACTAATGCTAGATAACATGACAATATTAACATTTTATTTTCATTTTCTTGCTTTTGGAAGAATGGAATCTTCTCTGCTCTTCTGCATGTCAACTGTTCTTAAAATTGTTTAATTCCAGGCAATAGTGGCTGTTGAACGTGTGTATCATCGGCCACATCCAAGCTGCATATTGAGCTATCTGCTCCACAGAGGAATAAAGCGTGGCTGCAGAGGGTTCACACCATCTGATTTTGGAATTTGTGTGTACCCAGATGTAGCTACTGAATACAGAATATAAGAGCTATCTGTTTGAGTCCTGATTCCCCAGCCCTACTTTAGGATCTTCAAAAACAACTCTGAAATACATAGGAGATTTTTTGTTTGGCTTTTTAAAATTGTTTTGTGTGTAGTTTTGTTTTGTTTTGGGTTTTTTTTTAGTTTATTTTTTAAGTGCATGATCACTTACTTATTAATAACTAATTTATTAAAGACAATTTTTATTGTGCCTCTACTACATTCCCATGGCTAACTTAAGACTTCAGAGTCAGCTAAAATATAATTATTTTCAGAGGTAGCTGGTTTTTCTCAGTTACATTTTTTTCCTTTCCATTATTTTGCTGAATATTCATTGCTTTGAAGCTCAAAATCTACTCTAAAAGGTATCTTGTAAAGTACTTAAATAAAAGCATGCCGTTATCAAAAATATTAATTTCTGTTCCTTAACATAAAAGCAGTTCTAAACTTGCTAATTACTATAGAGCATGGTATTATATCTACTGGCAATTTATTATGCTTACTAAGTATGTATACTTTTTTTATAAATAGTGTGTTACCAGCTGACTAGCTCTAATCCCTGAACTTCCCCACTGACAGCATTTTGGATTGGATAGATGTACAAGATGCAAAGATATATTGCAGAGTTGTTCCCTAAGATACACAAAAAGGCTTGATCTTTTATGAGGAATTTCATTGAAGTTTGGAAGTGATTTGATCTAGTTAGAGTAAAAAAATTACGTGATGCACATTTGCAAGATCAAGACCTTGTCATTAATTCAGAGCCTGGAAAAGGGAAATATCTTGATGACTTCCTTTTCAGATTCTTGATTATATCCATTAAATGTGAAATAAAGTTCAGCAATTGTGTTCATGTTTGCTATGGCGGCTGTGCCTGTCTAGCTATAAAAATCATTTACTGCATCTGAATTACTTCTTATCTGAAAAAAATCCCCAACTAATAATGGTTAAAATGTAATAAAGTTTATTTATGTAAAATAGTGTTTGAAAGATAAAAGCTAATCATGCTTTCATATTTTGAATTTTATTTTCTTTTATAGCTCTCTTCTACTCAGTAAGCTAAGGAATCCAACCTGTATGATGAACAACAGGATCTCTACTCCATTTACAGTAAAATACTATTGGACAGATATGAATACCTGTGTTCTTGATAAAAATTTGATAAAAAATGTAACAAAACCCCCCATGCTTCTGCCTTTATGGCAAGGGAGAAATGCTCTTTTTTGCAGTTTGCAGAATAGTTTAACAACATTGAATGCATTAATGCATAAGGAGGTGGTATATATTGAGAGGTAAAGACAGAAATGGGAAAGAAGTCTGTGCTGAAAGTTTACAATAGAAGAAACCAAGATGCTGTGACAACACTGCATAGAAATTGTTTTTCTCTGTATCTTTTTTTCCTTACTGTAGTAGAAGAATGAATGAAAGGGTTCCAGCACAGTAGTTCTTATTTGATGATTACTGAATGAGGTTAATTATTTTTTTCATTTTGTGGTGTATGAGGAACTTATTTTATACTGCTAGATTGATAGCACCTGATTTTTCCATCATGTAGAGGTATTTAAAAGGGTAGTTTGGAAGATTTTTCACTGGTACAGGACATGAAGCTGTAAACAGCAAAGACAGTGATCAGTTCATGAACACTGCAATAATACTGGCTTGGTTTGTGCTCAGCGTTACTGACAGCTTTTTGATGGGCTGTTCCTCAAAACATATAGTGTGTATGGCATTGCTGGTGGTTTTAAACAGGTAGTTAATCAAGGTTCATATCCCAGGGAGTGAAGAGAGAAACGTGCTTTCAGCTGTTACAATTTTTTCATGCTAAAACATTTTTCAGTGTCATGTAAGCATTTATATGTGTGATGAACTACAGATAAAATAGCAGATGCCTAGGCTTTTTATCAATATTGGATTCATAATATAAGCAGTCTCTAGTTTCCTGTGGCTTTTTTTCAGGTGCACCGAAATTAAAATATTAGACATGGCCTTTCAAATTGCTTGTTTTTTGTCTGGCCAGTAAGTGTGACTTTCAGGGATGGCTTTGTACCAATAATTGTCATTATTTTAAGCAAGAGGAAATTATAATACTTCTAAAATCAAGACTGAAACATTTAAAAAATAAAACCTAATGGCAATTGGAAAATAACATATCTCTCTGAAAATTATCAATATATTTACTTTTCTGGCACATGCTTGTGCTGCCACTAGGAACTTGATCCTTAAAGCCGGAGGAGAGAATGTAACAAACTGCTCAGTGGCACATTGGTGCCAAGATAGATTCCCTGCAACCTTTTTTTTTTTCTTTGTTATTCCTGGCACTATTTTAGCAAATGATTTCATAAGGCCTGAAATGTTTCTGAGGATAAATAAAAATGCATTCAAGGCTGCCCTTCTTTTCTTCTTCCTGAATTTTGTGTGTGTGTGTGTGTTTTGGGAGTTTTTTTTAAAATAAACTGAGCCCTAAGGAAAAAGTGTGTAAACCAGACAGTGGTTTGCTAAAGGGTTGCTTTTGGATTAGAAAGGTCAGCAGCTTGCACCTGCCAAAATGATTTTGATCAGAAATGGTTAGATGTGTATTTATATATGGTTGGGGAAAAAAGGAAAAAGAGGAGCCTTGGTAATTTTTCTGCCTGTGAACAGCCCTGGAGCCTCTGGAATCACCTTTTGCAGAAATAACAGTTCTAATGGTCAGCATCAAGCTTTGAGTGCTCAGCTAGCATCTGCTTTCTGTCACAGTTAGAGAAGGGCTAGAGGGAAAGATCTTGCATCCTACTGGAGTTGCCTAGGGTGCAGTTCCTGAAGACTGAATAAAACAAAAAATCATCAGTCCTTTTGTTCAAGATTACTTGATAACAAAGAACATCCCATAAACACTAGGATTATTTGCTTAAATGACCAAGATATTTATGTTACCTTTAGTTGCAAACAGTAGGGAAGCATCCTAAGAAAGATGGGTTTTTTTTTTTTAAAAAAAAGGGCAGCCAATAAAATGCCCTATCTGGTAAATAATTTTTATCTAGATCTTTTCCATGAAAGATATTGATGGTTTTTTAGCCAGGTAATGTGAATAAATGCTTTCTCTTCAGCAGAGGAAGACATGCTGGTAAGATGCTGTCTTTTGCAGTTCCATAAATTCTGTGTTTAGAAAGTAGTGACAGTAGCAAGGCAAAAGAGGTAATACTATACAGATTTTAAGAATGTCTGTAAGCAAACAAGATCTAATTCAAAGAAACTACTTTCATTCTCTGAGAATTAAGTTCGTGTTTTATTTTTAATGTGGATACCCTGGTTCTTCAGATTCTTCCTGCTCTGGAATTTCCTTCAGCTCCAGAACTGAAGCCTTGTGCATGTAATTCAGCTTTTTAAAATTTTATTCTTTTAAATAAGGATCATTCCTTACTTAGAGAGTATCTGGTATCCTGGTTCTAGGTGCAATATTTTCCCTACTTCTTCAAACCTCTATTTACAAATACCAGTTCAAATAAGCAATATTACATTCAAAGAGAATGTGTCCAAAAATAACTCTCTAAGTAGCTTCAGATAGTTACTTGTCTTTTTTAAGGTAAAATACAATATTTCTATGTTGTTAATTTCTGAGATTAGGTATAGTTCTGTTTTCTTTTCATAGCTTTCTCATAATTCGCTTTAGAATTTCACCATCTTGATCTCTCTGCAGAGGGTTGTCTAACGATGAAGATGTCACCTCCAACAATTGCATTCATATGCATTTTGAATATGCACTTTTCAAACTGTAGCTGTATATTAGGCTTTAGGCAGTGTCAACAACTTTCTTGAAGCACCTGCAGAAATCTTCCAGGATCACAAAGACCTTTTTAATACTGCCTTGAGGCAAAAGTGTTGCCTGGGACTTCATTTAATGATGATCTCTCAGTGTAACATTTCACTTACATTTCTTGGTATCATGTCATCATTCAAATAGTAATAAAGCATGAGCAGTTAGCAGAAAACACGAGGTTGAGGTTCTGTTCTTGTGTCTTAGCTGAAATTAGGTTTAGCTACTACCTGAGTAGGCTTTCAAAGAAATAGAGGGTTAGATGAAGAGGGTTTGAAGACTGTGCTTGTCTTCCATCTGTATTGGTACTGAAGGGGACATAAAAGCTCTTCTGGATTTTTTTGTGGGGGTTTTGTTCCTTGTTTTATATTTTTGCCTTTCTCTCCCCCCATTCATGCTTTAGAGACAGTGACTGACATCCCCTATCACTTGCTGCAGGTTAGCACACTGTTTTGACCAAAATCAAATTGGAGAATTGCTTTTGGTCCCCATAAATTCCTTTCTAAACACTTAATTTTCTTGCTCTACAGTAATGTCTGCAATTAGAGCAACCTTTTATTAACTACTTTGAGGTTCTTAGCTACCATTTGCAGCTCTTAAGAACATAGTTACTGTTCTGTTGCCTAGCTTTGCACAAAATTGGACCTATTTTAGTATTTCTTGAGATATTTACATGGAAGATGTAACCAAATGTCCATTTGTTAAATTTCATTTTTAACTTCAGGAAACTAGGAGCCGGGGCTTGAAAACAAAACTGAAAACTTCGAGAAAGAGAAGGGAAATGGAACAGCATTGTAGGCAGAAAAATTGCAAAGTTCACTCAGACATAACTGCTATTTACCAAGAAAACATTAATTAAGAATTATCAATTTACCTTGTAAATATTTTTAAAGAAGTGAAACTTAGTGGTAGGTAGCTTATATAATATTAGAAGAGAATTTAAGAAACAATATTGTTGATTGTACTCAAAAAGAAGTGTTTTGTATTTGAGATGAAACAATTTTATTAAAGGTAGGCAAGGCAAGGTAATTAAAGATATGGAATATTATGTGAATTTTGAATATCATCAAATAGTAATGAGGCCAAAAGGAAGAGATAAGGTTAAGTATAATGCTGTGATCTCAAGACTGCAGGTTAAAAGAAAGCACTAGTGAAGAAATCTGTGTGCCAAGGCAATTCCTTGAGAAAGTTCTAGAAGGTAATAGCAGCCATTCCAGGCCAAATTAAAAGTCTAGTTGGCTCAATGTGGGGTTTTTTTACAATACCCAGTAAGGAATGTAACAGTGATTCCCTGGACTATTCTCCTGCCTTATGGTGTTGTAGGAGTCAGAATTTTTAATAAGTTGCAGGCCGAATTTGGCCGAGTTTGGTAGCCCAAGGGATTTTTGACATATTGCAAACTTTTGCTATTTACAGTTTCTAGTGAGAAAGTTTAACCACATAACTAATAAATATTTTATTTTGGTTGTGTCATGCATGCTGTTGGATCATTTTATTCAGTATCATCTTGCTCTTTGGTTTTGCCTATGATTTTTAGATTTGACCAGCTATTGTGGAGCCTCAGCTAGTGGCTGCTCCAAGCCTTGGATCTGCCACACTGTTCTCCTGCAGAGTGTTTGCCTGTAGCAAATATGCACATGTGTATGTGCAAAAATGCACATAAAATACGTATCTTCTGGTATTTCAAGTATCAAAAAATACTGAGAAGCAGTAATTGAGATATGAGTAGACCTTGGATTTACACAGTTATCGTGTTTTCTCTAGCTTTCCACGCTTTTGCCTCAGGTTCTTAATATTCAGGTTTTCCTCTCAGCCATATAGTCCTGTCCCAGTAGGACAGACAACAGCTCTGCACATGGGAAGGATGCTCAGAAATTGCTTTGTGTTGTGCACAGATCTGGAAGTGATAGAGATTGCAGTGAGTCAAAGCTATAAATTTCATAGGATCAAGACATTTCAATGCTCCACTTCAACTATATCATTCTTATTATGGGTAAAAGATGCTGTGAATCAGGTGGTGACTGTAAAAATGTAAAGTAAACTTTCTCAAGTGTTCTTTCGTAGTATTAGGTTGTGTTGTCAAGTGGTGTTCTGTTTGATTTGGCCTTGGTTTTCTTCCCATAGACTTTTTTTTTCATTTGTAAACTTTCATGGCCAGAATCTATTCCTCTGTTACGCCTCTGTCTAAGAAGAACAGAGATTTAAGAGTTTAGGGGTTTTTTTAGTCCTTGCTGATCATTTTAGATCCTAGTTTGAAGGAGAACCTGCCCCTGGAGATAAGCAGGTTCTTCAGTGCACCCAGTGATACTAAGATATTGCAAAGGAGTTCCTGGTCTCCCATCCTGTTCCTTGCCCTATTTCAGACTTGCATTTTATTTGTTTATTATTGATATTCTCTCATGAGGTAACCCCACCTTTGTCTACCTTGTGTATGGATAGCGATTGATTCACCCCTCCTCTTTAAACAGAATATTTTCTAGGGATTCTTACATGAAGAAGAACATATTCCAGAATACAAGATGCTTCACCTAACTGTCTTTCAGTTTTCTCTTGAGTCAGCATTTGGATGCCATCTTGTATTTAGGAATGGGGTTTTTGACTGCAACCAAAATAAAAAATACTCTTAGAAAAGTAAATTAATAGAGAACTTGTGTACCTCTGGTTTCTTCTGTGCTCTGAAGTTCTGGTTCTTACGCGTGGTATAAATAACACCCACTCAAATGATAATCCTCGATAACCTCATCGGGTAGAGATGACAAGAACTAGGTACTTATTTTCTAGTAGTATTTTTAAATTCTGCAGTTCTAGAAAATGACATGGCATTATTTTGTTTAAATTGTCGAATTGAAAGTCATCTTTAAATTTACCCTGGGAAATTATTTGTAATTTATTTTGAGATAATTTAGAAGAATCATTTTCAAGATTGTCTTTTATATTTAGAAAGAGCCTAGGAATTGAACTATTATTTGTTTTGGTTTTTTCTCTCTAATGGATTTTGGGAGAATGAATGAATTCTACAGTCATGAACAGCCTAATGCATGCTCTGCTGAAATTTGGATGACTTTGTTAAGTCAAGCCTGTAGTGACCCAAGCCTGGTTCTTGGTAGGCAGTGCTAGGAGCAGGGCCTGGTGTCCCTGAGGACAATGCCAGTGCCACGCTGCTTGCCAGTGGCTCTCGTTTGCTGGAAACCCTTTCCAAGGGTAAAGCTGCTTGCTGTGAGATTCATTTCTTGGTTGTTGCTGGACCCAGTACTGTTCTCTTGAGCCTTTTCCCCAGGTCACCTGCCTCTTCCTTAGGAGGGTGTAAAGGTATTGGGGGAGGAATAAAAAGAAAAAAAGATGTTTGGAGCACAAACTGAAAGATACAATTTGTATTTGGGCAATATTTTCTGACCTTATTCACTGCAATAATTAGACATTTATGAAAATACAGGCTGAAGTGGTACCACGCCAGACAAAATGTAATAGAAATCTCAGATCAAGTTGCTAGTACTTCCTTTTCTGGCTCGCTTTCAACTGTGCCTGTGAGCGCAAAGGAATGGCATGTATTTATACGTTTGTAAATAAGATCCCACACATTTTCCGCTTGAGAACGTGCACTCGGACCTTTTATGGTCAGGAAGGGGTGTTTCCCTCTGTCTGTGAGCTGCCCAGAGAACCACACATTTCCAAGTATGCAGTTCAGAAACTTACAGTTAAGACTTTGTAAACTTCAGTTTAAGCAAAGAAGTTTGGGGTATTAAAGGCAAAAAAAGTATTTTTTTTTCTTTTTCCAGTAGTAAAATACTTTAGGATAAACAAATAGGTTTTGAAGTTGATGTTTTTTGCTAACTTTAGTTGTCTTATTCAGGTTTACTTATATAAATAGCACTTAGATGAAGCTCTCATGACTGTGTCTTCTTTTCAAAATGTCAATTTATCAAGAGATTCAGTTGATAATGTCTTTTAAAAAGATCTAAAACTCTTTCTAGATACTCAGTTTCAGTTGATCATAATGGATCAATAGTACCTAGCAATAATAATAGCCTTAGTAATAATATTCTTAATAGAATAATAATATTCTTAGAGGAAAACCTCACAAACCAACAAAAATTCAGCTAGACAAAGTGGAAATATTTCAAAAATAGTAGTTTCTTCTATTTCTAATTTCTGTTCCAAAGAGGTAAAAATCAGTGGCATAGCAGAGTTTCTAGGGCGCTTGCTCAACTGAAGTCTTTGCTACTTTGTGTAGACCTAGAAATCCCAGTGCCACTAGTTAATTAGTGGTATAATCCTGAACTTTGCTCAGCCAGAGGCAAGCAAAGCTATTATTTAAGTGGAAATAAGTGAGCAGGATTAAACCAGAGAAAATTGGGCCTCAAGGGGATCAAGTGTATTCTTAGAATTCAATTGTTGTCACTTAATGTATTTAATTATCTCTCGATTCACAGGGCATGCCATGTGCAATTAGCTGGAGTTACAAATAACTAACCCGCAAATTTTTGAGTTAAAGCTACCTTTTGATGTTGGACTAAACATATGGCTTCTATGAAGTATTACTCTAGAAACCAGGACACCATCTTTTTATTTTCCTTTTTTCTTTAGTTTTTGTTCCTCCTGCTTCCTTATAGCTGTTTAATTACCTTTTGTTCTGTTTTCCCATTTCTAGCTGCCTGTGGTTGTTATTGGTATCATTATATGGTATGGGTTATTTTCTCCTCTGTGTGCTTTTGTAGTTGATGTTGGTTAGTGATGTCATTTGCTGAAGGCATGACCTAGGCAACTTCTCAAAGGTCTTATTGACCTCTCTTTCCTGTGATTGCACATTAAACTTGTTCCTCAGTTAGCCATACTCAGTATCATGGAGCTGTTTCATGTTTCAGGTGTGAATCACATGCATGACTTACTAGACAGGAGCTGATTCTCCTGTGTTAGATACAATGTGAGTACTTTGATCCTGATCAGGAAACTCTTCAGAGAGACTCTGTGCTAAAAGATCTGCTGCTGCTTTGGTGCATTGCTAGACTGGGGTCAAAGTGGGGAGTGTCTTGTAGATTCAGATCTATTTCTTCTGCTCCAGTGACTAGTGATTGTTAAACTGTAAAGATATGATAAAATAATGTGTGTTTTGAGATAACAGCCTGTGCATTATAACTGCATACTCAAATATGGCTGCAAAATAATAATTTGAACCTGACTACCCATGTAAAATATCAGATTTCATGTTAAACTGAAGAGCCCTCTTGTTTTGCATCCTATCTATGCTTTTTAGTGGGCTCTGTGCATGTAACATCAGTTTTTGCTCTGAACTACACAAAAATTCGTTTGTCTACTTAAAGACTACCTCTTGTTTTGAATGAAAATGAACCAGATGACATCGTCTATTTCCACTGAAGCTGAAAACAAGATATGGAGAAAATAAAGGAACCAAACTCTGGAGTTGTGGAATCATCAATGAAAAGTTCCGAAGACAAAACCTTTCTGTGATTCAAAGTTTTGTTAAAAATCTGGTGGCTCTTTCCAAACGAAGCTGATAGGGGGGCTATATTTGTGAGCCTGGGATATTTGTGGGAGCTGTAGTTGGGATGGCACCAAAGAGTTACAATTCAGTCTTTATTTTCAGATCTCTTCACCTTTAAAGCAGCATTCATTAGTTTTTATGTTCCGTGGTTGTTGGTTTTATATCTGAAATTAGGAGAGAAATAATTCCTAGCTGTCAGAGCCCTGAAATTGTTTGCACCATCAAAAAAGCTCAATTCAATTTTTGTGATGGCCATGTATGCAGTGTTACTGTTCTTCTCAATAGCAACGTGATCTGCTTTTAAGTACAGCTTCAGGATAGTCTTAACAGTCTTTTTATTGTCATTGTGGTTAGTTATCAGAAGTCTTGTATTTGAGCGAGGAGAAGGTAATCCAAAACCTTCCTTAATAACAGGAAATATTTGCCATTTCACCTCCAATACAAAGGAATTCATGTTTGCTGAAAAGCTGGGTCTTTCGAAAGGTCAAAACTGTGGAGCTGTTGCATCCTTTGCTTTCACAACTCCTTTCATTTTTGTCTGTTTAGAGTCAACCTCTTTTGCATTCCCACCAGATAGTGATTGGTTTGCATTTTTGTAGTGTGGGTGGGCTTTTTCTTACTACTTGTGGAGTTTTTAATGGGATGCAGGAAAATAGTATGAAAATAGGATTTTAAAGGTTTTGGACAGGAAAATTGAAGTCCTGTTTTTAAACTGATGATGCAAGGAATGTGACACTGAGTGTGGTATTACTAAGTTAGACTCAGCTAAAGTTGATTTTATTGCCAATTTTATATTTGTAATAGTATCCTCAGTTACTGCTCAAGTTCAGGGCTAAGGTTATTCATTTATTAAAATTGTAATGAAACAGAAGAATATTTTGGAGCTGACATAATTCAAAGTTGAAGTAATTGATGGAGGCATTTTCTTTGTCTTCTGTTGTTAAAGTGTATGCAGTTCACAGAATAGGCATGAGGAAAGGTATGGTTTTTTACTTGTATTTTAAGGCATTTGACTTTGGCCGAAAACTTTACTTCAGTCTCAAGGTTTGCCAGGTTTTTTGTCCCGCAGTTTCTGGCCTAGGTAATTATTGTCATATGTGCCATCACAAAATGACTGTCCTATCTTTGCTGATGAGATAGGAGAGCAGAAAAAAGCTAATATGTCTTGATACTATTCTTATTAGTAGTTGCTGGCTCCCCAAAAAGCTTGGCTCCTATGTATATCCAGAAATACTCTGCTCCTGTCAAGCTGAGGTGATGCTTTTTTCATCATATGAGCAGTCTCCAAATGCAGATGACATTTTTTTGCCGAACTTCCCAGACGGCTTTTAATTGGGTATTAGTCTGTGTTTCATTCACGTTTACATACATATGTTCTGAGAAAACGACAGTGGCAGTGCTTCTTTTTTGCAGTAAAGAAATCTGCTGTTCTTTCCTCAAGCTTAGCACATCATGAGACAGATACAGGCCTTTTCCTTTATCAGGGGGATTTCAAACCTTGTGTCTGATTTTTCTAGAGGAAAGCTGTGGCGTGGCATTTCAGGATCCCTCCAGTATGTAATTTCATAAATTTGAACACGTCTGACTGAGTAGAATTAAAATATAACTTAAATAGTCCTGATGTTTAAATACCTTAGGACCTTCAGGAGGAGATTTTGACTTGCAGATCTGAGTAGATCAGCTTTGAGTGGAGGACTGATGTCTTTGAAAGAAGAGGGGCTTCTTTCAAAACAAAACTCCCAAAAAACACATCTTCCTCCACCATGATGTTTCTTTTCCTGCTTTAAGTCTTTTCATGGTACATTTATTGATTTGAACTGGATGAGTGTGTGGTTTGTTGTTTTTTAAATAAAGTTTTTCTTTCCAGGAGCCTGATACAGGTTACCAAATTTTTTTGGAAACCAGACCATATGCCAGGCATTTAGGCATGGCAGTGCCCGTGAGGTTTTTTTTCTTGTATGTTTTCTTTCACATTTTCATACTTTGAATGTACAATTTTTATATGGTTCTTCTAAAAATTGATAGTAGTTTCCTTTTTTAAAAAAAACCAAGCCAATCAGCAAACAAACCCAATGAACATACCCTGTCACCCTAAAAAACAAAGCACATGTATTTGTCCGGCAATATTTTGATAAAAGTAAAATTTATACTTCTGAGTTAGATTGTTCTATAAATGATTGCTAGTCTGTTGAAAAAATAGTCTGTAGTGAGAAAAAAACCCACAAATCTGCAAAACATGGTTTTAGGATCTCAGTTTTCAAGGAGCTTATGAAAATGCAGTCACATTGATAGGTTTATATTATTTAAAATATTAGTCTTTGATAATTCACATTTCATTATCAGTAGATAGTAAGTATTGCTGTTGGTGAGATGCATTTGTTATCATTTTATTTCATTTCCTAAATACAAATTTAAGAAAATAACTGTACTCTATTCAGAGATCATCTAGACCTCATTTCAGCATTATTCTCTTCCCTTCCAGTCTCTTTTTTTTCTCTCTTGTTTGCATAAAGCCTACAGTGAAGTGTAACTTGAGGCCATTGACTGTGAGATTTTCAGAAATCTGTTTTGCAGCTGACCCTTTGTGCTTTATTAAGAGTAAAGCTAAAATACAAAACTTAGAGAATTTTGCCTATGCAACAGGTAATAAATATAATTACAGCTTATGCTTGAAATATTTTAATATCTTTAGAGACTCTGGTATTTGTTTCAAGAACTCATCAAATTTGCAAGAGAATTTGATACAGCTTTGGTTTCTAGAAACAACCAAGCAAAACAAATCTATGAAATAGTGTATTTATCACAGTTTGGATGATACTGTGAGAGTGTGAAATAATAGTTCTGTATTTATTAGGATGCATTGATAATTTTTAAAAGGAATTATAGTTTTGAATGTAAAATAAGGAAACCCTCTTGTTTAGAGATCTAGTGGAGATAAAGCAACAAAGGTAGTCTTATTTTTTCTGTTGTATGAACATATTGTACTATTGAGTGTGAGTCTTGAAAACTCACAAATTTTAATGTGAATAAACAGCATTATACCTTATCATCTTCAATATTCATAACAGCTGGTGGACACACCTATAAGATGGATACTTTGAAAGTTGTGACTTGGTGGCTTTTCGGGTGCGCTGTTTTTATTCTGAAAAAAAAAAAAAAATCAACATTTTGGCCTAAGTGGGTAGAAAGTCAACTGAGGCAGTTCTGAATTATGGCTTTTGAGATTCTAATTTTGTAGTTAATGTGATGTTAGAAGTGCACCCAGTTCCACTGAACTCAGGTTTGGGGTTGGCTGTAATAATGTTATTCCAATTTAAAACTGAATTTAGTTGCTACAAATTTTGAAAGCTCAGTGTATATATAAATAAGAGAGTTTTGCAACTGCTCATAAAGGTGATGTGTCGCTCAAATTTCCAGTTGCTGCTTTCATGTTGTTGTGGTCGCTTTAATGTAAATATCACTAACTTCTGAGACATTTTATATGGGCCTTTTTTTCAACATACAAGTTTTACCAACACTCTTGTTTTGTTTGGTCTGTTTTGTAAAAAAAAAAACAGTAGACTGTTGCTATGGTGGTCCTATTATGAACTGGAGCATGGATAAATATGTAGATTTTCAATGTCCAAAAATGCTAATTGCTTGACAAGTACATAAAAAAATTGGATTTTCACATCATCAGCTTGATGAAGGCCATTATATCTGAATTCTCACAGAAGCCATCTATTACAGAAACTCATTGTATCATGCCATAAAAGGAGAATTCTTTTGCTTTAAATTGAGGCGATGTTAAACCAGAGAGGTAAGTGTAAAATTTAAAAGCTTTTTAATTTATCATCAAAGACGTGCTGTCAGCGTTAAAATATTGCATTGGCATGTGTGAAAAGTAAATGTTGTCCCCCTGTGTGTGAAGCAGTGGAGCACTGTTCTGTTCAATCTTTGTTCTCCTCTATAATAAAAGAGGAATGAGACCCGGTTGGGCATGTATATCTCGGCAGGACCGACCTCTGATCTTTTCAAGACAGCTTTACACAAGTAGTGGGATCATTCAAAGCCTATGGAGTCAGACCCAGTGAAATGTCTGGCTAAGAACTTACAGGATCAGTCTTCATGTGTATTTGCTAAGCTGGTAAATTGTGATCACGTTCTAGATCTGTGCCTCTAGAAGATATCTCATGTGCTTTGCTCTGTGAGGTCATGCCTACCCCACCAGGTTAGGCAGTAAGTGAAGAAACAGTTCAGAACACCTGCATATCTTAAAAGGTGTGATGTTATGAATGAGATGGATTCCTTTTTCTCTGCAGGAGAGTGAATATAACTGAATTTTTATGTTTGGTGCTTCTTGTTGACTTGATTATTACCTTTTTAAAGTTAGTAGGTTTTCCAGTGTGACTGGAGTCCTGAAACTCTATCCCTTGCTTTGGTGAGAAACCACTAAATAAGTAGAGCTGATTACAAATTGCACGATGTTTTTGCATCTACAAAATAAATATTAGGACTCTCATCTTCCCTTTTGTGTCTGTCCCATCACCTTTTCATGTTTCCTATTTTTCTTTCTCTCTTTTTTAATGCTACTTTTATTACTTAAGCTCACACAGGTGGTCCTGTCAGGCTATAAAAGTAGTTGCTGGACCAATATAAAGAGACTGCCTGAATAATGCTGGTTTTTACATTTAGGACTGATTTTGCTTAGAAACCCTTACACAGGATTTATGCAAGAGAGCAATAAATTATATGTAACTTGTAAAACATTCTGGGATACACATGGGATACAAGATCAGTCAGCAGCAAAAATTTTCCCATGAGTCGTTTGTTTCTAAGGTATCTGACAAATTGGTTCATCAATCTTTCCTGTTTACCTCATATTAACAGTGATAGTTTACTTTATGTATTATTTTTTGGGGTAAAGTTTGTTGAACAGTCCTCAGGATCATGTGACCAGTGGCTGGTGGAGTTCTGTTTCCAGCTCATAGCTTTTCTGGCTTGAAAAAAAAAAAAAAGTAACTTGTGGAGTATGTTAAGCATGTTACTAATTAAAGGAACTGTTTAAAGTGAATGCCTGGGACAAACTGATAATATGTATATTCTGTGGCCCATGAGCTTTTGTTAAAATCTGTCTTTTTGTCTTTTTTGCTGTCAGTGAAGTTTGCATTTTTTAAAATGTACATGTTCAGAAAACTGTTCTTCATGAGCACTGACAATAATGGGAAATTGAGAAACTGTGCTGATGGAACTGTCTTGCAATGTAGAATAGGGTGGGTGAATGAAAAATCAAAAATAGTAGTCTGCACACCCTGGAGGTGCATGAAACTGGCAACAGTAGCAGAGCTTGCTACTTTGTTTTATGAACAGCTTCTTGTTTTGATTGTTGGCCCATCAAGAGTCCCTGTTGCAGTTGCTGGACTCTGGCTGGCCTTGAGAGGTTCAGATTGGTTTTTAAGCTAACACGCAACGAAAAATAAAGTCAAACACTCCGAAGTACAACAGTCCTGAAAAAAACCCAATCTATTTTTAGTTTCTTACTATGAATAAGATTTGAGTTTTGGGTAAAAATGTAATAACAGAAGGCCTGGATTTTTTTTTTTTTCCCCGAGAGGAGGGTATGTGTGTATATACATGTTTGTATATATATATGTTTTTAAAAAGCATATTTATGTATGTATAGGAATCTTTTATAATGTGAAATGCTGTAACAACAAAACTTGGGGTTAAATAATGAGTTTGAAGGAAAACCTGTGAACTTGTCTAGAATCAAGCAAAGTTTTTAGAAATAAATGTGGTGAACTGATAGGTTATGTACAATGTGCTACAAATTTTGGGATACATATATTTATGCATATGGTTGAATCTTTGGTCCTATATGTATGTAAACATACAAAACTAGCAATCCTTTTGAAATTAAATGTTGTGAACCATTCCATTCCAGCTTGGTTACAAAATACTAATCTCTATCCCTGTAAAAGCAGGAATTTACTGAAGGAACATGGGCAAATCTTTAGTACTAGAAATCTGAGCAGTATCCATATAATATTGTGCATGCTATTTAAATAATCCATGAATTAGTCACACATTTATCAGCTTAACATTGCGCTATTCCAAACTTCACACTGAACAGAACAGATTGAATCCCATAAACATTTCTCCCAAAAGCTAATATATGAGAAGGCTTACTGAGGCCTTTTTTTTAAGGGAAAAAGGAAACAAAACCCACCAAACCCACAGAATCCAGCAGAATAGTGAAAGGTTTGTTGAGAATATTTTGAACTGGTTTTAAATTTCTATATATCAGTATTAATCTCAGCTTTCACTAAAGTGCTGTTGTGCGTTATGTACTCCATTACTTAGGATTTAGATCCCATACTGATTTGATGTGGAAAACATAGAGATGACTCTTTCCCAGGAAATAAAAGGGTAGGGTTTTTTTTTTTCTTGTCCTCTACTATACTGGCATAAGATTGCTGCAGTCACAAAGCAGCATTTTCAGCATTTACCTGGATGAATCCCGTAGCTCTGTGGCTGTGTCTGGCCTGACACAAATAGTCTCATGAGCTATGGGAAGCAAAAAAAAAAAAGAGTTACAGATCTGTGCCAGGTATTATTTATAAAGCTAATTTTCCTGCCGATAGCTGCAGCAGTGATCAGTTCTTCCACGCTGTGTAGTGGCTGCTGTTGTATTACATGTGGGTTCTGTGAAGATGCCTTAACTGCATGAAAATCGTCCTAATGACTTCAGAATACCTGCATCATTGTCAGATAATCATCACGGTGGACTTGTTAATTTTCAGGCTTAATTAGATGCCCTGAGAAGTATTGGTCTCCTAATTAGTGTCTGTGACATAAAATCTGCAAAGTACTACAGATTTAATAATGGGTATTTATCTTTTTTGAGTTGGCACTTTTGTAGTCTGCACTAGCTCCTCAGCAGCCCTTTCTGAAGTCTTCCCATGACAAAGGCCAGAAGCAGTGTCCAGGACACCTGGCTTAGCTTTACTGTCGCAGTAACTTGCAGTGAACAAACAGCATCCTTGTCACCTTTGCAGAATAGAACATGGCATGAGTATCCTGCTTTAAAGCTTTTTTTTTTTTTTTTTTTGGATCATATTAGAATTAAACCTGGTGACAGAGTTTCAGGCTTGTTAGAAGGATATAGATTGTAGTGCTCTGTTTTTCTTTTTTTTTTGGTAATAATTTTGCTTTCTCCTGAAATTAACAAATGTGATAACTTCAGTGTTACTCACTGTAACAGTGCCTCTACTATATCTCCTGCTAGTGATAAAAGGCTCTGGATTCTGTATACCTGACTATTGTATTAATGACAAACTTCTGACTATTGAAACATATATCTCTCTCGATTTTAGCCTGCATTTCACATCTGAGTTCACATATTCGTGTGAAATTGAAGTTAATTCTTTTACTGGAAAATGTGGTAGCACATGGATGTGTTGGCCTGAAAAACTGCATTTTGCTTCACTGAGTGTGTCTTTACCTACCTGACTCCTGTGGAAGACCCTGTTTTTTGGTTAGTTGTGGGTTTTTTATTTGGGTTTTTTTTTAAGCCACAAGTAGCCTCAGACTAGTAGTTTAAAAACCAAATAAATAAATAAATAAAACACTATCAGTGTCTACAATGGTTGTGGACATAGAAAATACACCTTGGCCTGCTGAAGTCATTGGGAATCTTCTCCTTGACCCCAGTGATCCTTGTTACACTTCTTTGGACCTCAGAACATGGCTCTGACCAAGGAGTCACTGCTCGTGTATGCCTCAGGAAAAAGAGACAAGGAATATGTTTCTTGAAAACATTTTCTCCTTAAAAGTCCTAAGGGGTCTTCTTTTATTAAACAAAGCTGGAAGGATAAAGTTGGCATTTAGTCTGTGCATGTGTTGGGTAGCCTTAGATAGGTAATAGTGCTCAGCTCCCTTGTTCAGTGTGTTGGAGGTGACTTCTTTGACCTATTTGTAATCAGCTGTTTCCACAGCAGAGACCCACCACACACATCTTAGTACCAGGCCCCCCGTGGACAAGCAGTGGTTGAGTGCTCTGAAGTAATGGATTTAATCTCTACATAAATCTGAGGTTCTGTAGATAAACATTTCAGCTAAGCTCCAGCTCTGTGCTCTCCTCCTGCAGGCAGAGGATTCTCATTCTGCTTCAGCGACGTGTATCTTTGTGGTGTTCCTCATTAGCCTGGTCACAAGTCCAGTGTTAAGCTGCAAAAAATGTGTTCTGCTTCTTCATAACACTGTCTTTTCATCCATCCTTGTTCCAGCTTCTCATTACTCTTTTCCAACAGCCAATAGCGCAGGATTTGAAGGATATCTTTGTCTCTTTGCTCTGCTAGATGAAAGTTTTAAACAAAGAGGGAAAAGGAAGAAATTCACCCCTTTACCGCATAAATTACTTTTCTCAAGTAATGTACTGGGCATTTTTGGTGTACAGTAGCATAGTCACTTGAAGAATTTTATGAGGTTGCTTACTAGAGGTTTGATTCTGAATCCCAAAGTGCTTAAAATGAGTTAGGCTGAATTCACAGCAGGAAAAGTTTTTAGATAAAAATGTGTTAGCAAGTGGTACTGTGGTGGTTCTGTTTGGTCCCTATGACTTCCTGTGTGGAAGGATATAGAGAGATAGGGAATATGTGAGAAACAGATGGAAAGGAATGTAAGAACTATTCAGGGACCATGAGAAATGAGATTTCAGTTCTTTTTCTGTGGAGGAATGGCAAAATGAAAGAAATGGGAGATAAAGAAGCACAGATGCAGAAGTTTATAAATATACCTTCTGGGGAAAGGCAAAATTCTGGATAAACTGGGATGACTAGGATAAAATTGCAATTGATTGAAATAACTTGGTGTCATTCAACTTAACCTGTGGTTACTGTAGGTCAAAACAATTAATCTGGAAAAAGTAGATATGTCACTATACTGCAAAGGAGACAATTTTCAGGGCTCATTTTGGGAAGATAAAATAGACTGCTGTACTACAAAGGCATTTTAGACATTGCTTAATATTTCAATGTCTTCATATTATAAATGCAATTAAGCTTGCTTTATCTCTTTCATTTTGACCCTTTTTCAGAAATGAAATACCAATCAAGAACTATGAATGATTTGACATGTACTTCAGTTACATTATTATTATTATTATTATTACATACTTTTAAACAATGTTATTTACTCTGTGTTGTGGTACATACATAGAGATTTTCTGTATAACACAGATTTCTAAAATGGGATACAGTTTATAATTTCCTCAGAATGTCAAGTACAAACCAGTTATTCTCAGTAGTAAGAAAATGTGGCTTTTTGGCACTGGAACATGTCTGTTGAAGTTTCCCTAATGCAGACCACCTGCTAGTCTGATGTGTCTGTATTTTTGCTAGATATACCTGGTGTGTATAGTTTAGTTTGCATTGTGTGACATTGCAAACTTAAGCTTCCTTCCTTTCATGGGTGCTGTATGAAGCACGGTTGTTAGTTGAAAATATTTGAATAATCTTCATTTTTTTTGACATCTCCAGGAACAAGGGATACTGGGAAACACACCTGAAGTAGCAGTGGTATTTCTTGTGGGGTTAGCTGCTCTTTTCCAGTGCTCGCATTATTTTAACTTTTTTTTTTTTTTTTTTTTTTTGGAAACCCTGTAAATATGACTACACTGTGAGGCATTTGTGTGATTTAGCTTTTCTCTACTATGTAAATAATTTTTTTTCTTTCTGTGGGTTAGGCCCATAGTTTAGAGATTACAAAAGTAACGATGGTAAGACAGTTGATAATGAAGTAGTACTTTACTGAGTTGAAGTAAGAATGTGGAGACTTGAGCAAATTTCTGAGGTAATAAAGCTGGCATCTTCCAAGTTCCAATCTTGGATTATGGCTAAATGTTACCTCAGAGTTACATTCACGTATGTTTTTAGTCTTGAAAGGCTCCAAGGTTCATCTAATGTAAACTAATCATCTGTACTAGGGCAAAATATTTTGCTGAAGCATTTATATGCAAAAGAAGGATTTGGAAGATGTTACATACATGTATATATATGTAAATATATGTATGTATATATAAAAGTTTCAATTAATTTTAGGTAGTGGGCTGGGAGAGAGAATACAAATAGGGCAAAAGAGAAAAAATATGTTTTTTTTCTTGTGTGTGTTGTAGATTCTTGAGTTTTAAATGTGTAGTGTTCGCATAAATTCTCAGAGCCTCTACCTTACATTGAAGCTTATTTGAGGTGGGGATTATCCATGATGACTTTTAGGATGGATCCTTAATTCTCATTGTGGTATAGAGCAGTAGAAAAAGTATTTTTAGTCAGACAGCTCCTCACCGTCTCTGTATCTGGGTGTTCTGTGTCTCTATGTTGAATATCCTACCATTGCAAGTTTTAGTGGTTAAAAAGTAGCTTTTTTTAATAGAAGTAAGGAGTTTGATGCCTCACTTGTTCTTTTTTAAATTGCACGATCTTTTTGATAAATCAGTCAAACTCTATCTTTAAAGGCATCAGAATTTTTTTGGTTTATTTTGGGTGGTTTTGGTCTCTGAAATTGCTTTAGAAGGCCAGAGGGAGGTGAAAAGTATAGAGGAGATGAATAAGCACATAACAGAATGTTATGTAGATGTTTGCTGCTGAGTTTACTTTATGCAATATTAAATTAGGAGGCAAGTCAAATTCAAAAGTGCTGACTTCAGTTCACTCAGATCTGAGAACGGTAAGGCTGAAACACAGTGGTAAGATTGCATTGTAGTTTCCTTGTACTGTTATCAGAAAAAGAGGTGGAAAATGTCTGCTGCAAACTGTGCAGACCACAAAAGCAATGCTTACAGTAGAATCAAAAGTGAAGAATTTCTCTGAATACTCTTTCATAGACAGATAAAGAATGATGAGTACCTGACAGCCAAGAACAAATATAGAAGGTGAAAACATTGCTTTGGTAGCACTGGAATGTAGAAATTCAATCCAAGGCAGAACTAGTGAAAACAGTGATGTCAGAGAGGACTGTGAAGCCATGTGGTAGCAAAGAAAGACTTTTTTCAACTTCAGAGATGCTGGGCAGTTGTAACTTCCCTCGTTGAAAGTATGGGACTCCAATGAGCTTGGTTTTGGAGTAGGTTTCTGTTATGACTTGGATAAAGCTCAAAGGAAAGTTGCCGAGTTATTTATAGCGCATTATGAGCTGAATATGTGTATTTTAGCTAAGCAATACCTAAGGCAAATGTAATAAACCTTAAAACAATTGAAATTGCTTCAGTTCTAGGGAAAATGGAAGTTTATTTAGGTAGGTGTAAGAAGAAATGGTGGCTAGACAGACAGGAAGAAAAAGAAAGAATGAGGCATTATTATGAGGAATAAAATGCGGTTTGAAAAAATACATGAAATTATGTAGTAGTTTTCTGAGTGAAGTGGAAAATCTATTTACTGGAGAAATTTGCAACTGCACATGCTTTTATTCTGCTTTTTCTTGTTTCCATTTTGCCTGAAAAGAAATAGGAGGGAAACTGTTGTACTGCCATCTGAAGTTGCAGAGGGACAAGTTCAATTGTCATTATCTCAAAATGTAATGAGGCATTAATGCTTGGCACTTCACCTTCTAAGTCTGCAGAGTGACCCATAGCTGTTCAAAAAGGCCTAGAGAACTTGAGAGCTCTTAAACAAATGTCGTCCATGCTGTCAGTGTACAGCAGCTTGAAAAGTGACAAATTGTCCTGCCAGCTTGCTGAATGCACCTGGGAAGCGCTGAGGTTGTCGAGTGATGGGTTGAAGATGCACGATCCACTTCCATCAGAAGACTGCCAAATAATTTCATGTATTTTTTCAAACTGCAGAGCAGTAGCTCTGGGAAAGCTTTAAGCATCCCTTCATGCATGTTCATTCCCATAAAGCTGTTTTCTCCTTCCATGTGTGCTGTTCAGAATTGGTCCTGAGGCAGTGAGATGTACAACAGACAATTCTTACTTCAGTTTTCCAGTGTAAGCTTTGGTTTAACCCCTGTGATCAGCATTGCAAGGTTTGACTGTTGAAAGTTCCTGGGGAGTTGCAGTAGGAGAACGAGAATTAAGGGAGTTGCAAACAATGAGAAAAGCTTACACAAACATATATTGAAAAGGGGAAAATCATCCATTTTCTCAGGGCTGCCTCTTATTGTTTGGAAGTTTAGGAAGTCTTGTTCTATTAAAAATTTATTTAAAATAATTTTTTAGAATATTAAGCCGATGGTGAAAATTGTGAATGTCATTTTTTTCAAGAGTGATTTAAAATGAGGATTGTAACATGACTAACAGAGAGAATTTATTCATGTTGTAAATTCAATGACTTTATATCAGCTTTCCTTTTTTTATCAACTGTTGCTTTCAGTGAAGCTGCTGATAATCATTTGAGGGTCTAATAGCAGGATGGGGGGTATGTCATCTGAGAGATTAGTGATTTATGTTATTCCCTTAAGATGCCCATTAACGGCTGAAATTACCTAGCTTTCTACATTAGTGTAACTTTGAAATGCAGAGTGTGAGATGCTCTGCATGAATGCAAACCCATGCATAGTCACTCTGAGTTCTTTGAACAGCAATATTGCAGAATCTTTTCTGAGGTGGATATTTTAAGCATTTTCTTCCTCAAGTGAGGAGAATCTGAAATATATCACGTTTATTAAACACGATTCAGAATGGTATTTGCATGTACGGTGTAAGCAGTAATGGAAGCTGAGCATCTGTTTAAGCATCTCTTTTAGAGTCTAGTAGAAGATGCTGTAGAATATGAGATGGCCAAATATTAAAAAAAAAATAAAAATCAAGCAGTAACAAGCACACTATCTGAAGAACGAACAGCTTTCCTAGTAATAGAAGTCCTGTCTGTTGAGGCCTTGGTCCCCAGGGCACTATGAAAGAACTACAATTACTTTTTTTACTTGAAGGTCATGTCACTCTGTTAAAACACAGTTAGAAAATGCATAATACTGTTCTGCTGCTTTTGGTATTCATCCCTGTTCTGTGATAAGTCATTGAATTTTCACAAAAGTAATGTAAGATTTAGCTGTTGCAGTGGTTGCTGCAGTTTCAGTAGTTGTCAGCTGATAATGCTGGGACTATCATGATCTGAGCAAGGCAAACGTTGTCTTTTTTAGGGACACTGGCAGCAAGGGGAATATATTGATGTACATCCAGCCTTTCTCCATGTGGCACTGAACCAAATGTAAGGTGTGTCTGAACTGTTTATTGCACATAGTCATGCTAAAATTATGCTAATGTGTTCCCCTACAGAAAGTGGTTACTGACAATCCCATTTTCTAGCCTGTAAGATGATTTCAGCAATGTTTGAAATCTCAATAATATATTTATCTCGTGAAAGTTCAGCAGTAACTGAGCTGATTTGTGCAAACACATTTTCAAAATTCATAGGATAAATTATTGCATGTTTAAAATCTGACTAGGATTAGCCATTTTTCCTATAGCAAAAAAATAAAATTATAAATATATGCATTATTGCATGTAGAACATTATATACAGCTATTAAAAGCACAATCGTTTAAAAAAGAGTGAAATAGGTAATATAGTTAGCATAAAAAACTAAGGTAGGTAGCAATGAATTAGAATATAATTACCTGAAATATAAGATTCACTTAGTGTCTGCTAAGTAACTGAAGTTTTCAGTAAAAGGATTTGTGTCAGTATCCTAGTGAAGTTTCCTTTGTAGGAAACTTCATTGCAAGGTCTATGCCTATAACAGCAACCACCAATATTTAGATTGTTTCTTTCCTTTTTCTTTGTTTTCTTTTCAGGAATAGTTGAGTTCCTGGTAATTTGGAATATATTCTCTAGTGTTTATTATTTCAGCACCCAAATATGCACAGGGAATAACAGTATTTTCCTCTTTTGAGCAATGCTGCCTTTAAATGCCTCTCCAAGAATATTAAAACAGGAGTTTCTTGGATGCTATCTTGTGGCATTACTAAGTAGTAAAACAAATATGTTGGATTAATTTAGTTGTGTGCTTTTTAGTCTCATGAGCTGTTAACTGCTGGAGAAAAATTTTGCCTTTAAAGCTGTATTTAGCTTATTGCTTATGCTGCATATACAAGCACAAACATGGATTCAAATCTAAAATTCTACAAATTAATGGTTCTCTATTTTTGAAGTGTGAAGGTTTCTAAATGAGGTGGTTAATAACTAATGCCACGATAATAGTGACTAGAACTAGGAGGGTTTAGTGACTATTTGACATAGTAGACAGCAAAATCAGCAAAAGTATTCCAAAAGTTTGCAATTCAAAACCATTTTTAACACTTATACCAGGTGTTTAGATTCTGGTAATACTAATTAATAATTATAAAGATGTTGCAAGGGAAAATTTTATGAAATAATTATTTAAATCATGTATGTAAAGTGCACTGTTTAATAATCATGAAATTATTTATTGTGTTTTATACCAGCTTCAAGTAGGTTTATTCACTCCAGTTTTTCCCAGTTGTACGTTGGATCTGCTTAGTGTCTTGTTCTGAATCCCTTTGACACTTAAGAAGCTTCTCAGGCTTATTTGAAGATAGTCTTTTCAACAGCCTTTTGGAAATACATCCACAATCTCAAAAAGGAAGGGATTAGACATCATTAAGGGTTCAGTGGACCATTCAAATTTAATTTGAACGATTTTAGGTTATCCTACCTTTTATCAGTAAAATACTCAGATGTGCTAAGACTGACTTGTAAGAAATATGACTTCTAATTGCAGAGCAGGAGTTGCTGAAGTCAATGTTGAAATGATACCTGCCTCCCTCAAACTTCAAAGAACAACCTTTGTCCTTCTCTCAGGCTTTAATAACTATAAATCAATCTGTTTTTCCAATATTTTTCTCACAACTGCTCACCATGTTTAATTATAATGCAACTCAGTTTAAGGAATGTACTTTGCTTCTTACTTTTTCCATTTAGAAGCATGTTATGGTTGTGTGCAGTTTGGGCAAAACCTGGGTTCTTGTGAATGGTGCCTTCTATTTTAGAATATGTAGAATTTAACAAAAAAAATTTGAAAAATAAAGTTAAGACTTTTAAACAGAAAAAGTGTAAGGAAAATTTTTACTCTCTCTCAACATATTTGTAATTCTTTGTCTTGACAATTTTTCCTTTTAATACAAATGAATAATACACCTTTTCTTGCAAAGTTGCATCTTTTGAGGAGAACTTCAAATGTCGATGAAATAATATTGATAAATGATATGAATGATAACAAAATGATTTTGGGCTATAAGCAGATCAAGAAGACAGTGTGGAAAGAAGCAGTTTAAAAGGCAGTAAATTGAGGACTTCTTGATGGTACATAGTTCAAAATGGGTAATCCAACTCTAAATCTTCTGATGAGACTCTGTTTCTGTTCTTTGATTTATCTGTAACAACCATTTTCAAGTGCCCTGCCTGACTCAAGCAGTCAGTGTTTTTCAAGCATATTTATTTTTTGTTCAGACCTAAATGTTTTGCAGATATGCTCTTTATTTCTTATTTTGGAAAGCACTGTGTTATAAATTCTTTTTTTTTTTTTTCTTTTTATGTAATATTTGTCTCATATGTGGTGAGTGATACAGTGACAATTAGGCCACAGTTCTTAACATTTGTATATCACAAACTGTGCACAGTGTTTTAGCATCTACCCACTAACAAATGTTTCTGAGAAATTCTGCCTTTTAGGTAGGTAGCAAAGCATCTAAAGCAAAATGTGGGGATTACCACTAATTGCTTTTTCTTGGTGAGAATTTTTTTTTTTATGTTCCACCCATATTTTGCTGTATCTGAGGATAAAGGGGGTGAGGATGGAAACACAGTGCTTGATGTTCAGTGTTTTCTGAGTTATGTGTGTGTATGTGGTGGGTACAAATCAAACACTTCTTGAGAATTCCTTCTGCAGGGATTCTCTCAGGAATTTAGAGATTATTTGGGATGATGAGTAAAATTGCAGATAAGAGTTCTAGTGTTGGTGTTGTAGTTCTTGTCTTAGAGCTGATGAGAACAGTTTTTCTGTAGAATGCTGCCTTGCAGACAGAGGAGACTGAGCTTTCTAAAATAGAGTTACTGACTTAGCCTGGAGGATGTAAGAGTTGTGGGTTCTGGCTGGAGGCAGTGGACATGACTGGAATGCCCTTGAGACCAGAATTACGATCCCTAGCTCCGGCCTTCCTTGTTAAATTTAGACAGCAGCTTAGTTTTGTCCTCTAATTAGAAGTATCTGAGATGGGAGAGCTGGTTGTTTGAAGGGAGTATGGAAATGTAGTCATTGCTACATTGGAAATAAGGACTTCAGTAGTTTAGGCTAAGAATGGCTGTTTGTGGTCAGTGTGCACATGCCTGATACATTTGAAAATGACATGGCAATCCTTATTGGATGTAAGAAAGATGTTTATGTTAAATAGCATCTGATGTGTGTAAACCGAATCTGAGCTTGGTGCTTCTTACAACTGGTTAAATTAGAAAGTAAAATAATAGATTACCATCCAAAATAACATTTTACTCTGGTTTCTGGGACTTCTTGGGAACATAGAGATAATATTCTTTGAGGCAAAATCTCCTTTTAAGGAGAAAATTAAAACTGAGAAAGCACAACTCCCCATGCATGTTGGCAGAGTTAAGTGTAGTTGGATGGCAGAAAAGTTTTGGGGGTCTTTGTTTTGTTTTAAAGTGATGTGAATCTATGGTGCACTTTAGTGGAGTTACCAGGGCGTTTTTCTGTCCTGTACGGTGTTATCCAGGAATCTCAGGAGCAGGATTTTTCTGCAGGGGCTCATTTTCCCTTCTGAGAAGTTAATACAAGGCTCTGTGTGCTTAACTACAGAGCAGACCTAGTCCGTTGCTTATAAAAGGAGCCCGTGTATTCCTGAGAATACTTTGAACCCAAGCTCAAATATTGTTTGCACAAAAGACCACCACCCTTATTAGTCAAACACTTGTTGAAAGAGAAGAGTCAAGATTGTTTGTTGTCTCCCTTCCCCCATCTGGAGGAGAAAATCTTATCTTCAAAGCTTGAAATCGATTTGAGGCAAACTCTCTGAAGGGCTGTATTTCCATCTGCACTCTTCTTCAATACCTGCATTCCTCACACTGCTATCAGTGCTTGGTGCTGCAGTAATAAAACTGCAGAGATTGCAAGCCTGTGGGATTTATTTTTATTAGGTTTTGAATCAAATAATTTATTTTAAACAACTCTTGGTTAAAAATACTATAAATATTGATTTGAGGACATCTGCCTAAAATTAATAGGCTATAAATAAAGTGGTTATTTAAACAGATGTTTTTTAGCCTACAATTCCTTTAGTTGATTTTTAGGCCCTTTTCATATATGGCAACTAAATGTCAGTGAAGAAAGCCAGTCATGTGTATAGCATTTTATTTGTGAATTGTATCTCAATATCTTGTCAACACTGAATGTGTTTTTGTGGTTAAGTAATGTGGGTTTTTCATCATAGGCAGCAAAAAATATGTAGTTAGTTATCTTCAAGCTGAAAAGAAACAGGCACAATGTCTGACCTGCCTGGGTAAAAATAGGGCCAAACAATTATTTCTTTACTGTTCCTGATCTCCTTTCTCACCCAAGACAAAAACCTAGTTCCTGACCTTCTAAGAATCGTGTCCTGTATAAAATGTAGCAATAGTTGGATGCCTGCTTTGGCATGTGAGGCAGCCTTATTTGCAAGGTACCTTATTTCTTCCTGAAAGGGAGAAGTCTGGAAGAGAAGTGGTCCCAACTCTCATATTTTACCATGGTTTCCTACTATGAAGAGTATTTATCCAAGTAATGAGGGATGAGCCCTCCTCAGTGATTAAAACATGCAATGTTCATGTTAGAAAGCTTATATTGAATGATATTTCTTTCAAAATACTCTTTTGTAGTGTTGAAGAGTGTCTGGTTGTACAGGTTTGGTAGGCTAAGCTGCACAATGTCACAAATTCTTGGTTGAGTATTGATAGTATTTTGTTGTGTTTTAAATATTTAAGTTACATTACTGCATTTATTGTTCACTTCCCACCTGGAGTAATGCACCCAGCTCTGGAGTCCTCAGCACAGGAAGAACAGTTCTCTCAGAGTGAGTCCAAAGGATCACCAAGATGATCACAGGACTGGAGCACCTCTCCTCTGTGGAAACAGACTGAGGGAGCTGGGGCTCTTTAGCCTGGAGAAGAGAAGGCTCCAGGGTGACCTTACTGCAGCCCTCCAGTGCTTGAAGGGAACCTACAAGAAAGCTGGAGAGGGTCTTTTCACAAGGACGTGTAGTGATAGGGCAAGGGGGGATGGCTTTGAACTGAGAGTAGGTTTAGATGAGATATAAGGAAGAAATTCTTTTCTGTGAGTGTTGAGGCACTGAAACAGGTTCCTCAGAGAGGCTGTGGCTGCCCCATCCCTTCAGTGTTCCAGGCCATGCTGGATGGGGCTCTGAGCGACCTGGTCTAGTTGAAGGTGTCCCTGCCCATGGCAGAGGGGTTGGAACTAGATGATTTTGGAGGTCCCTTCTAACTCAAACTTATCTATGATTCTATAGTTGTTTTTTAAAAAAATAATGCACAGGTTGGGCAAATAAGACATTTTGATAATTCTAGACTAGACTGATTTTTGTGCCTTGGAGGAACTGCAACATGGTTAAATCACTTTGTCTAACAGTGATGCAGTTTAGAAGACATTGTTTATTCACACAGTGATTTTTATTTTTCTGAATCTTCCCATGTTATTGTGCCAAATTTTACTGAATAAGGACAAGATACTCTTTAAACACAATTTGATCTAAAGTAATTAACAGTGTAAAAATCAGTGCCATTCTTATCCATAACATTAGTCTATCACACAGGATTTTTTTTTTTTTTTTTGATAATTGAAATATGAAATACTGGAAGAAGTCAAAAGGAAAATCTGCAAATACATGCATTAACTTCCTTTTTTTATAAAAAACATGAGCATAGGATGTTCAGCGGCCTGTATATGCCTATCTGAGAAGTGACTAAAGGTAAACAGATCGATGAACATGAAAGAGAATAGACATAAACTATGTATGAATTCATTCCCAGGCTGTAGCCCATGAATCAGAGGCAGTTTCTATGCTAGTGAACTTCTATTCTGGTAACATGTTTAGCCTTCAGTCTACTTCACTCTGTGTATATTGTCAGCACCCACAGTACTCTGTTGTAAAGAGGTTTACAGGCTAGCCATGCGTTTTTGTAAAGAATTGCTTTCTTTGTTTTTTTGAGCCTACTACCTGCAGTTGCTCAGTGATTGGACCTCTCCTCGCTCACCTTTTTGTGTGAATCTTGTGCTATGACAGAAGCTTGTCCATCTTACATACCAGTCTTATCCTAAGGGAATGGAAATACTTGAAGGACACAAACATTGCCATGCCCTTAGCTGCCAATTTGGTGTTCCTGTGCCTGGCTCTGCTCTGCAAAATTTGTGTCACTTCCAGCTTACAAGTGACTGACCTACTGTGGCCCTTAGGGGAAAAAAAAAAAAAAAGCATTGTTTATGTTGTTGTTTTGCCTTTTTTTTTCCTCCCCCAGTCTTATTTGTCAGTCTGGGTGTACATGAAGATACAAGTGAATGGTTTTTGTGCTCATTGGGAAGGAATGTGTGGCTAGTGAAAATATATATTAATGTAACAAATCTAACTTGTGGAATAGCAAATGGCGATGCTGTGAAGGGTGAGTGCAGGAGTAAATGTCCTTGAAACTTCACTTTACCTTGAGTGAGAATGGCTGAAGGACTGTAGCAGTGATTTTGCAAATTCCCGTATTTGCAATACATATGCATACTGTATGGATGTGTTGGCAGGTTCATTTCTTCAGTCATTCACAGCATAAAATTTGGTGGAAATGCTGTTGGGTTTTTTTGCTGTCCTGATGCCAGGAGCAATGATCACAGCATGAGTTTTGGGGAAGCATGCTCAAAGGAAGAATCATTAACCTCCTTTGACCATCTCACTGAAGGCCAGCTTGAAGAGCTCTATGGTTTGTAGTGCTGCAAAATTGGCATTTCCATCACTTTTCTCAGCCCTTTCACTAATGGTGTATGAATGCACTGAATGTCTGTGGGACAACAGATACCTTCCTGCTATAATCCTTTAAAGTTACCTCACTTTTCCTTTTTTATGACCATTTTAATTTCAAGAAAGCAGAAATTTAACAAAAGCTTATTGAACAGAATTAAAGCCTTCATGTGTTTAATGAAGCGTAATTTACTATTGCTGCCTCCCTAGGCCAGCTTGTTTTGTCTACTCTTTGGAGTGCTACCCTGTAAAGAAATCTAATACTTTGCAGTTGCTTGTTATTCACTTCATTTAAATTTGGCTGTAAATTACCTTTGGCTCCATTACAAAGCTTTCAGAAGATAATCAGAAGAAAACAAGAGTCAGGAAGAAATAATAGCAGTTTGTTTTTATTCTATAAATCTGCTTTACTGCCAGCTAGCTGGGCATTGTGTTGGAAAAGATGAGTCCAAAGAGTGATAGAATTTCTGGTTGGGATTGCACAGGATTTAATTTAATATGGCCAATCTCAAGGACTTCCCCAGCCACCATCAACATGAAGTCCCCTGAGTTAGCAAAGAGAATCTTTGTTACTCAGTATTATTATAGCCATTTTCATGTTTCTCCAACCCAGTTCTATGTACTTTCAGTGCCTTTGGTAAGTCTTGTGATCACTCATTTATTGATCTTTCCTAACATTGCCTAGACAGTCATAAAGTTTGTGGCAGTGTACAATTACTTTACAATTTATCATGTTGCAACAATTGCTGGCAGTGAATGTTTGTGGTGGTAGGTGTAAAATTAGATACTGTATCAGTGATTGGAGGAAATAAGATAAATGGAATGAAACAGAGTAGATAAGTTCAAGAAACTGAACAGTTGAGTTTTGTAGATGTTTCACCTACAGTCTACTAAATTGCACAGACACTTTGGTCATTGCTAGAGGCTATATGAAGTGAGTTTTCTGCCCTGTAATGTCACTTTCCAAATTCTCAGCAAAAAATTGAGCATAGAAGGATGAATAGCTTATGCAAATTAAGATTCCCCCTGTGTCATCTCAGCTCAAGAAGCAGCATGCCTAATGAGGAAACAGAGAGAATTAGAACGATTCTGTCTCCTCTCACATCCTTTCGGATGCAGAGAAATGATCCATTTTTGTACTCAGGTCCAGTTAAATGCAAAAGCCATGTATTTTGTGAGTACAAAAATACAGTGGCTTAAAAGTAAAGAAAAAATATAATTAGATCACATTACATGTTAAAAATAAGTCACGTATTTGTTCTTTTGGGTGGAGTTGGACCAGTGGCAGGTAAGGCTAAGTGGGGGATATTTCTTCTGAAGTTTTACTGCATCCCCATTTAGATAACCAGTATGTAGAGAATGTTTTAGTATTGTTGTGTTGATACAAGTCTTTTGACTGGTGGAACCAATTTATTTCATTTGCTCCTTTGTTTCACTGAAGCATTTCTAAAGCACATTCATTTTTGAGTTCCATATGACATGGAACTTTTCCTCTTTGTCCTGACTGTAAATGTTTCATGAATGTGCCTTTTTCATTTTTAAGCAGCATGCTCTAGGACATTGCAACGTACTTCTTGCAACTTCCAGTAAGTCTATAATTTTCAGAGAACAAGTCTTAGAGGATTCTTTTTGGCACTTTTTCAAGGTAACTTTGACACTGATGAGCATGTTAGTTGGCAGAACTGGTCACAATGCTGAATCACAGAATGTTGGTTAATTAAAAATTCTGTGAGGTTTAATCGTGAGGCTTCTGTTCACTTTTATATTTGGTGTGCATAGCAGAGTCTGTGTGTGAAATTCCAGAAATGCATTCCAGTCTTTTAAAAGGAACAATTCCATGGGAAACATTACTCTTCTTTTATTTCTCTGTGTTTAAGTTTTTTTCGATGTAGTTCAGTTTCTGAAGCAAATTTGAAAGCTATTGCTTTTTCAATAATAATTGTTTTGTCTATTTCTTTACTATTCCAGAGAACTTTATGGATTATCCTGCAGGACATTCCTGCATGTTGCTGCGTGAAATATCTTAAATGGGAACTGTCTTGTACTTGCAGTTTTAAATGTTTTCTTTCCATTACATCTCTTTCTACCTTTTTCAATATTTGGTCCTATTGTAAATCCTGTTTGTGCAAAACTAGAGACACCAACAATTAAGTAAAATGCTAATAATGCAGAAAAACTCATTCCACTGCCTTTCACATAGCATAAGCAGTGTCTGCTTTTCTTATTAGGGGGACAGGTATAGTTACTTATATATATAAATATAAGTATATATATATATATATTTAGCAAAAGAACTTTCCTATCATTAATGTAGTTCTAAAACATGAAAAAAATTATCATTGTGTAGAGTTCTAAAATAGAGAGGGAGAGAGAATGAGGTTTGAATTTTTGAAAGAAAGTGGCCCTAAATTTTTTGTTTATTCTTTTTTATTATTGCTTTTCCTCAAATAAAGTTGTGGGGTTTTTTTTTCCAGAACTGTACTTGAGGTTTTATGGTAACTACAGTTACATTAAAGACTTAAAATTTCTCTCATGAACCCATGATAATTCCAGCAGATTGCCTTTAGTATGGGCACAAGTTGTGAGATTTTTGTAATTTTTTTATTTTTAAGTATAAATAATGCTGTTGCATACATCAGAAAATATTCTCTTCTGCTCAGTCTGCCTGTAGATTGAGAAGTTGGAACCTATGTTCCTGGAAAGAAATTACGTTTGGTAGTTGCTAGTGTATGCATTAATACATAAGCATATGTTTTCTGTTTATATGCAACAATTAAAACTTATTATTGCTAATAAGGATAGAGTAATTGGTACCCATGGAGCATGGTCTTTTTGGTACTTTGGCTTTTGGGTTCATTACATGAAATTCCTGTGGGATTTAGAATCATCTGTTAAAAATATGTTTTCTTTTTGTAGTGAAGTTATCTTGGTGTTTTAGGGTAGCATAAAACTTATCAAGCAGTTCTGCTTTCTATCGTATTATGTTGTGTGAAGCAATTACATCATTTGAAGTTGAAACCGTTTTAAAGTTCTCAGGAATAATGACAAGCTCTGAAAGATCTATGTTAAACATAGCTTTCTTGGTAGTTCTGCACATATGCTGACATAATATTTCTGAAGGTTCTTTTTGTGTTCTGAACTACCCTCAGTGTTCTGGGTAGTTAAAGGAGTACATGAGAAATATCTGGTGTGACTTAAAGTTTACTTGACCGTCAACTGTTGCAGTCTTTGTCCCTGTGCCTGGAGCACTTAGTTTGTCAGGAGCCAGCCTGCATCTGCATGCAGATAAGATTCTGCATGCTGCAGAATGTAGATCAAAAACAGACTTCAAGTGTGATCCATGCTTGAGGTTCTTTGTTTGGAGTATTTGGAGTTTAAAGAAATCACTCTGTAATAGATTTAACAAGTTCCTTTGTAGTCTTTGGTCTTGCAATTTGACTGTGTTGCAGCATCACTGAAGCATACCAAAGCTGTTCCATGCCAGTTATTCTGAAGTTTTAGCTGGGGATCTCTGCAGGTCACCTTGTCCAGCCCCCTCCTTGTAGCAAGGAAGAGTTTGATGAGGTAACTCAGGGTCTTATGCAGCTGAACTTTTGAAGTCTGTAAGAATGAAGATTCACAGCCTTTGTGGGTACCTGTCCCAATGCTTGACAGCCTTCTGTGAACCCTCATTGTCCCCATGTTCAGCCAGACCTTGTGTTCCTGCAGCTGGCCACCACTGGTTTTTTTCCTGTTACTTTGACCCAAGTTACACCTCTATGGCCCTTGTTTAGGTTCTGGAAGACTGATATGAGATTCTTTGCCTTCTTTTCTCCAAGCTTAACAAACCCAGGTCCTTCAGTCCTTCCTCCTGCATCATTTGCTGCAAACAGAGGAGCACCTTGAGCAGTCCCACCCTCAGGTGCAGCCAGGTGGATGTTTAGCCCTTGTTGTTGCAAGGATGCTCACTTGTTCATTTTTTGTTGCCCACCACAATGCCAAGGACCTTCCTTGCAAAGCCACAACCTTATCAGTGGCTGCCCCTGCCTGCCCTGGTCTACTTAAAAAAAATCACTAGTAGACCAGCAACAGTAGTTTCAACATTGTTTCTTGAGGGATCACATGGTTGTCTCTAAATTAAAAAAAACAAACAAGAAAGAAACCCCAAACAAATAACAAAATATCCCTCCCAAAACCCCCAAATACCCACCCATCATTTTCTGTATTTTGCCAGTTATTAGTCTTTGGGGAAACCACTTCTGACCTAAGGAACTCTTATAAATGTAATCTAAAAATAATAAAAATAAAGATTTCTACATAAATTCTATCAAAACAAAAATTTCCCTTAAAACCACTTTATTCATTTATGTGCCTGCTTTTTTTGAATATCTAAATTTACTTGCATGGTTTCATTGACCTTTGTGGTACTAACTGCAGTCTTTAACATTGAGCACATGAATAAATGTTTTCAAAATTGAGGTTTTAAATAATAAGCTGTTTCACAGGGAGAAATATGTCTCATTGATGTGGGTTTTTGTTTGTTTGTTTTGAAGGATTTTGTAAATTTACAGTTCACATAAATACCTTATTAAGGTCACCATTAACATACCAAGGCATTGCAACAGTGTTTTCTTACTTCAGAATGATCAAAATTAAGAGCACAGAATTATTTACAAAGAACAAAAACTTTTCGCTTATGCTGACATCAGAGAATTAAGACCTGCAAATGAGGATCCCTTACTAAATACCAGACTTCGCCTGCTGCTGCATGCTTTCAATATTAATTTATTTCAGTACCTTTCAAAGGCATTTTTGAATATTTCATATAAATAGATGAAATATTTCCAGGAATATTTTTGGTCAAACTGCTCTCTGTTGCTGTTTTGGTCTCCTTGTCACTGCTGTCTTGCAGTGGAGTAGTTACACCTCTGATTTTCCTCTGAAGGGTCTGATGTTGAGCTGCTGATGGAAGAAGTGCAATCTGCCTCGTGTCCCGCTGGTCCCTCTGGGAAATGGCAGTTGTGTTCACCTGCAGCCTCCTGGTGACCATATGCTAGAAGACATTTCCATGTTGTTCAGCTAGCTTGCTAATTCTCATCTTTGATGTTGATCTGTGCTCTCACAAATGGCCACTTGAGATCTGAGCAAAGAAAAGTTAGGAATGTTGAAGTAAGATCAGCAGATTTTCTAGCAATGTGAGTAGAATTATTGGAAGGTCAAACTAAAATTTTCACTCAAGTTGAAGGGGGAAGAGAAAGAGGAATAGGAGTTGAACTATTTCACAGCCAGAGTATTGTCATTAGCCATTCTTTTTTGCATAACAGGTTCATTTAAAAATAACTGCTAATTCATTACTTTTGTAAATAACTTGCATTCTTATTCTGTATATTTATGTCTTGATTCTCAAAGATAATGTCCAGCAGGACATCAGTCCTTGGGGGGGAGTAGAAGTAGCCAACAACATTTTTAGCTCTTAGTCTTTAACTTTTTTCCTAAGTAAATGACCAGACCTCACAAGAAAACCACATAAACTCAAGTGCTGAAGCTCTTTTACCTCGCATCCATTTTGCCAGCACAGTTTCACTTCCAGCAAAGTGAATTATGCTGATATTTCATTTGGTACTGAGAAGGGAGAAGAAAAGCTTTGAAAGTGCCTCCTTTACATAAGATATTAACACCAGTTTGGTTACGTCCTGATCTGTAGAAAACTGAGAACCTGTGCTGCTTTTAATGCCAATTTCTACAGTACTTGAATTCTGACTTTAGACTCTTACATTCAGGTCCTCTCCAGACAGTACTTCTGATAACCTTTGGAGAATCCTTTGTAGAGGTATAATAAAATATTCTTATATAAAACTAGAAGCAATCCTGGCATTAATCTGAATCAATCTGAGAACCTGAATTTTCCACAGTTGGAACTGGCAAGACAAGATTGGAATGCGTATAATCTGCAACGTCTGATTTTCAATTGTGTACTTGTATAGAATTTTAATATAGATACAATATTAATTTTAGTACTAACTAATAATGCCATCTAATGACATATATTAATTTTATTTGAAAGGTGGAGACGTATTAGACAAAATCCAATCTGCCTTATGTTATCTCTAAGCACGTATCCTTTTTGTTGTGGAAATATTACTGTGGTCAGAAGTAGGATTTCATATGGAAAATAAGAATTTTTTAATGCTGTTGAGCCAGCCAGTAGGATGAGAGTTATAAGAAATTCTGAATAATGCCATCTGGAGCTCCTGAAGTCCGCCTCAGAAGTATTTGGCAGTTGACTTCATCAGGTCATTATGTCATTTTCAGATCAGTAGAGTGGAAGAAAGCTGGGATTCTTCCAAAATTCTGTCTTTTGATTTGGAAACAGTATTTCTATGTGTTGCATTTTTTTTTCCCCCTCAAAAGTAGTAAAGTAGGACAAAACTGTCAGATGTGCCTGCTTGCCACTCTGGTAGAAGCTTGGCAAATATTAAAAGATGGATTTTAAAATTTTTCTTCCCCTATGAATTCCATGCTTCACATGAACATGGTGACATACACAATAAATTATGGTCTTTGAAAGTGGAACACCATCTGAACATATTGTCAAAAAAATTTTAGTGTAAATCTGTCACTGGCTTTGGTAATTTAGCAACAAGATTACAAGAGGAGATGGTGGCTGTTCCCTTCCCTTTCCCTTAACAAACTTTCAAGGGATTTAGGAAACTGATCAGTTCTTAGCCCGAAGGGGTTTTCCCAGGATTTTCAAACATCTCCAGTTTCCCATGAGGAAGGTGGCCCTTTGATGCTGCTAGAACTGTGTAATGCTGACCTTCAGTTGAAGCAGAAGCCCAAAGTTGGCTGCATAGTGGTGCAATCTGTGGCCCCCTTAGCAAGCTCTAGGCAGTGCCCTCCGCGTGGGGAAGAACTCTTCCCAGCACTCTGCTTTGCTCAGCATGGGTGTACTGGGGACTGTGGGCATTGCAATGCTAAACCCTACTTTAGCAAGTGGGCAGTGCCAGAGGGCTTGTTGCAGGTTTTCACCGCGGGTGTTTGCTCGTTTTATCCCATTTCTGATGTGCCTGGAGTGCCCATGGGCAGGAAGCAGCTCCGCCCAGCTCACCAGGGAGCTGAGGCACACGCAGGAATTGCAGAATGGGTTGGCTGAGGCTGGATCCAGAGTAGAACAATACTACAGGGCTTGGAGCTAGAGCTTGTTTATAATCAATCCATGGTTCTAGGAACAAGTCGTCTTTTTTCCTTCTTTTTTTCTTCTCTTATATATTTAGGGTACTTTTGAACTTGTGATTTTTGTGACTTGAGAGCTTGAAAGAGATGAATTACTCCAGTATGCTTACTCTTGGAAGCTTCAGCTGCTGCAGAGCGAATGCCAGCCTGCCTGCTGATGGGCACATCTGTTATATTTTATCTGTTTTGTAATCCAAATCTTTCTGAGACCATTTCTGTCCATATACAGTCAATCCAGTTGCGCCATTAGCATTTGAGTACAGATGGCAAGTGTGCTTATAATAATGTTCCTGACTACAACTTGGATTTTGTGAGACAGAGGTTGGCTCTTGCCATTTGTGAGCTTTGCAAACACAGAACTATTTAATTTTGTTAGATTTAGGCCAGGCTTTGGGTAGATGTAGTCTGAAAAAGTGATTTTATTATGAAGACCTTTTTTCTTTGAAGATGCTGCTAGTTCAGACTGTCTGATATTCCTGAGCAGTACATCCCAATGGATTTAATCATTATGAAGAATGTGTTAGTCTGAGAGCAATCCCCAGGGAGATGGCAGAAGCTGACTGTGCATCAGTGAGACCTTGGTGAAAGTTGTGAGAGTGACTACAGAAATTGGAGACCTCAAAAGTAGTAGAGAGAATAAATATTTAGACTGGAAAAGCTCTCAGATATTTTAAACAGACTTTTTTTAAAAAGTGTATTTATATAATACGGCTATCAAAAATTATGAATTTTTACCTATAGTCTGAAAGAGAAAATTAGGTAACAGCAGGATGTTACAATCCTGCCAAATTACCCTTGTTAGAGCATAGGAACAGCATCAAAGCAGTACAGGACGTAAGTATCCTATAATTAATCTTTAAAATTTAGGAGTTTTCCTTCTGGGAGTTATTTAAATAACAAACAAAAAAAGCAAAACCCAAAAAGCACAAGCAATGTCATTATCTGATGGTAATGCAGCCAAAAGAGAAAGGACATTTGCTGTATAAAGTATCTACTGGGAGTAATTTGTCACTAGCAGCAGCCATTAGTTAACACTGTAAGCGCCACTGTGATTCTGGCTAAATAGCAGTTGTTGAGTTTTGTTTAAATACTATAGCAGTAATTATACTGATGTATATTACAAGCTTCAGCATAAAAGTGACTGATTATATGCCTTTTATAGAGGAGATGAAAAGTGAAAACATAGTAGTTAATTATGACGTAGACTTCTCATGGCTTGCACAGCTGTATTAGGAGAATGAAGACAGCTGCAAGAATAAGCTGCAAAAATAGTTTGTTTAACTTGCCTTCTTCCTAACTACCCACATGTCCTTCTGGAGGGAGGCACCTGGTATGGAAATGTTTAATCTTTGGGTCTATTCAAAGAGCACTCCCAGCATCTTCTTGGTGGCTGCAGAAGCACCCAGAGAGTGCTAATTTAAATTAAGAAATATTAAACACCTGTACACTTGCATGTTGGAGTAATCCTTCATCCTGAGTTTTCCAAGTCCCAGAAATAGTTTGGTTTCACTGCATTTAAGACTTACCAGTGACAAGGGTAGTTATGTAGAAGGAGAAAAAGAAGGTGAACTTGTAGGAAAAATACCTAAAAACACCTTTTTGAAACAAAGACACAGTGAATAAACTTGGAATGTTATTGTTTTATGAGCCATAATTTGAAGTTTTTTGCCTTTGAAGACAAAGTCTTTTTGATCTATATTCTGCTGTTGACTAGAGTTTTATCTTTCAAGAGAGATGAAAGTAGCTTATATGAATCTGCTAAAATAATGGAAAGCTACTTGAGGGAGGTCTTATTTCGGAAAATAGAGTTAATGTGCCAAAAGTAGGATAGTAGAATTCTTCTTTTGTCTGTGTAATTTAGTTAAATTTAAAAAAAACCCTTTAACTTCTGTTCTTAAATGAGAATATCTGTGATTTCCATGGTTTCTTCCTATGTATGGAACTTAATTTGCACATGTAAGTGGAAAACAGAAAATTAGTTTTAAGCCTAAATTTTAAAGCCGTGGCCGTACAAACAAGAAATGTTTCAACTTGTAAAAATTATTAATTACTGATTAAAATATTTGTATTTATTTTCTTATTCATTTGATGGGAAAGGAAGAATAAAAAGTGTTTGGTGAAAACATTTTCTAAATTATTTATTTTTTCCCCATAAGAGAAAGCAGGGACTTTTTTTTCAAACTGACTGTTTTTTTCCATCCCATTCACTTCACATTTCCTAAAATTGAAAGGGGAATAAATCATAAACAATAAATAAGGAGAAAGAGTAAAGCTTCATCTTTGCTAAGTAAGAAATTTAAACTCCTACATTTGGAAATGGGAGTGGAAAGTATGAGTAGTAGGATATGAAAGAGTATAATTCACGGAGAAAAAAAGACCTTTTATTAAAAATTCATGTATTGAAAAGTTTAACCACTACTGTCAGTGACTGACTGCAACTGATACTGAATTATGTCTTGTAAAAATGGTATTTTGTTCTAAAAAACCAAGAACCAAAAAGCGTAGGACAGTATGGAATTAAATTGCAGATTGATTTTCCCAGATCAAACTGGTGAACAATCATGAATTCAGAATTTTATGTATGTTGTGTTACATTTTCGCACTTCTATTTTTTTTTTCTGAATACAGTAGTCAGTAAACCATTATTCCACACACTAAGCAGGTGGCCATTTTGATAATCTCACCAACATTTCAGTGTTAAATATAATAATAATAATAATAATCCTGTCTAGAACCAGCCATGTTGTCAGTCAGTACTTGTTAAGCAGTGCCCAGTTTTGCTGCTGCAGTGATAAAATTGAGAACCCTCATTATCCATGAAGTTCTTTTTTGATTGGAAAACCTTTGCAATCTACTGTTGTTGCAAACCGAAACAAATGCATTAAAGTTATGATCTGACAAAAGAAAAGAAGACCTTGAGTGAGATTATATCTGTGGTTTCTTGCACAGAACTATTGCATGGCAACATGTGGAAATGGGAAAGGTGGTTGTAGATGTTTGCTGCCCTGGCTGTTCCTCGGTCAGGGTAGTGCTGTTGCACTGCTCTCTCTGTTGTTACACACATTGTTCATCTTTATTCAATCTCTTTTTTCTTAGGTCCCCACTATTCAGGAGATAGTGACCTATGAATTTTTTCGTTAAAGCACTATCTGATCTTGGTCACTCATACAGGAGAAGGATATGGCAGGACTGCATTTATAGAAAGGCTTTTGACAGTTTGTTCCTGTAATCGTAGACCACTTGAAGATTCAGAACTTCTCTGTTAGCCTCACACAGGGCAACTGGTTTGCTGTTCCTGACATTTGTGCTCCCCCCTTTATTATTCAGCTGTGTCTGAGTTCAGGCTATGCTGCGTATTTATGCTAAAATTCTGCAAAACCACTCTACATTAAACAATAGGAATTGGTGATACAGAGTTGGACAGCTAGCTGCTTTGTTATTCAGAGTCCCTGCATGATGCTTCACTCAGAATTTCATCTGGGGGCTAAATGTGCCACAGGCAGGTAGGTGGTCCTTCCTGAGCTATTTAGACAGAACTGTGTGCCTTTTTCGTGCCACAGAGTACTTATCCACGGGCATCCCCACAAACATAATTGTTTAGAATTGTGCATAGGGTGTTTTTGTGTGTGTGCGTATGCATGGATAAATAAAAGTAGTATATCTTACTTTGGCCAAAGTATGTTATTGGGTTCTGCTTAGTAAATGGCAGAAAATATTTCCTGGCTGCTTTCTCTCCTTTCCTTGTTAAGGAAGCCAGTCCTGGGAAACAGTCTGGCAGATGACTAACGATTAAAGTTTCTTTATCCTTTTTCATTGTTTCCCCATGAATCCATAAAAATGGAGATTCTCCATAGCCCTTCTTTTGTTGCTGATATATTTGCAAGTATACAGACACTGATACGTGATAACTTTACATTGAACTTCACAAATCTGATATTTATATGAGACTAAAATAAAATTCATCAATGTCTTCTGCTTTCCTTTTTTTTTTTTTTTCTCTAAACTCTTCTTAATGTGGTGTTATTCTATGCATGAATTAGTGCTAGAGTTTTATTGGGAGTTTTTTTGTTCGATTTTTTCTTCTGTGATTAATCAATATTTCCTTCCTTGCTTAATTAACCTAAAAAGTGTGTTATGAATAGGAACAATATGAATCTGTGTTAAAGCAACAGAATGGGGAAAAAAAATAGAACTTTCATTTGCCTTAATGAACTAGGACTGCAGATTTAGAAAAAAAAATGGCCAAACCTTGGAAGTGAACAGGTAGTCAGCTTTTATGTAGTGCTCTTATGTACATGTGGATGAAAATAAAAAAAAACAACAAAGTGGGATAAATAGTTTATTGGAGGGGAAAAAGCACAAAAATTATACAAAAAATAGTATATTTTGTCCTTGAATGAATACGTTAATAAGCCAACTCGTATTCAGCTTTAAGAACTGAGTTTGAGTGAGGGTTCTTTTTGACTTCAGTTAACAAGGCATAGCAGCTGACTTAATTTTTTTTCCAGGGAACTAATCTCACAGACATTGAGTGTATAAGCATTTTCTGTATATGAGTAAAAGTACTGGAGGCTTAAATAGAAGCACATATTTGCAGCTGTTTTACATAACATCTGGATTTCATCCACATTACCAGCTGTAATGTACATGGAATAAAAGAGGGAAAGAGAAGAGAAGGATTCCAGTAGATGGTGTCATCAAATGACTATGACTAATTTAAACATTTAAGTATTAATAGTGGTACAGTACTCTGAATTTAAAGGGAAAAGAAAAGGAAACATCTACCTGCTTTCACTCCCCAATAGTGATAGTAATAAATGACAGTGATAAAGAAGGATGAAATGAAGTTGTTGTCTTCTCATGTTAAGGTAGTTCTAAAATCTAGACATTAATGATGAACTGTTTAGTGCACTTAAAGAAAATAAAAGAGCTGTTTTCTTTAGCTTTGGAGGTCATTAAATGTTTTTGGGTTTTTTTCAGGGGTTTTGTTTTGTTTTGGGTTTTTTTTTGTTTGTTTGTTTGGTTTTTTTTTTTTTTGCTTTGACTAAAGAGAAATTCCATTGTACTAAAGGTGTAAGATTTTTATTATGTTAACAATATAAGACTGGTCTTCCAGCCCAGACTGGTTGGTAATATGAGTCGGGTGAAAAGATAATTACATGCTCTGCTGGAAAAGAGGATGGGATTCTCATCATCTTTCAGGATTTATCTCCATGAGTAGACAGGCACAGTAAGTATTTATCATTAGTTGCTCTTTTTCATTTATAATTGTTATTTTAACTCCTGTCTTTTCACAATGATATACAATTATTTTGGCTTGTAACCAGAATTTGAATAAATATTATTAAGAGAAATTTATAACACAAAAGGAAGTGGCTTTTGCTTTCCTCTTCATACAGGAACTGTAAAAGCTTTAGGGGACGAATTAAACAAGTCCCTGGGATATTTAATTGGGAATTGCTGATAAGTATTGATGTTGCTTAAAATTAATATGTCACTCTTTTTTAGTAGCGCTAACAAAAAAGTTGTCCTGTGAAGGGAATTGTTAGAATTGAAAACAAGAACAGCTGTAAGTAAATGCCTTCAGTGAGAGCCAGAATATTGTCTTTATGAATGACTTTGGGCTAAGCTGTGAGTAGATACCCAGATTTGTCAACTTCTGATCCCTAGTAATCCCATTCTGCACCAGGCGTTAGCACTTGAGGGGTGTGTCTCCTTGGGAAGGAGGGTGGTTTCGTTATCAGCTTGAATTTTAACAGCAGTCCCAGGGAAAGCAAGCGATTTTGCAAATGGATAAAGTGAGTTTACTGTAGTCTGCAGGATGTACCAGAAAACAGAATGAAAACCCGGTCTTCCAGCTGTTGGGGGTGAGAGGGAGTTGTATATGAAGAATTGCCAAAATAAAGAAAGAAACTGTGCTTCTAGCCCCTTTATTAATCTATACATTTTTTTACTTAACAAAGGTTACTTTGTTTCAATTGGGCTTTTGCCTAACATTTTCCTAGACCAGTCTCTAGAACTAATAAGCAACACTGGACAAAGTGCAAATGCAGACCCTTGTGGAAACTCCCAGTCCTTGTGGAATGTCTCCTAAACAAACCCTTATCAGTACAGCAAATGTCTTGTATGCCCTAATACATCTTCATTCTTCTGTCTGTTCTCTCACAGTTAAGTACCATCCTTTTAGTGCACCCAGAGCAGCTGAAACACTGAGCTCATGAGAATGAATATCTGTATCAAGGAGGGGTTCTGTTAACTCCAAACGTAAAGGCATTGCTTTCCACCATGTGCGAAAAGGAAGATATTGACCAGAATATTAGTGGCTCTCTTATGGGATGCATAGGTGGTGTTGCTAGGAGTCGGGAACTGCCTTAAAGCCAGAATTCCCCTGGAGCCCAGCTGGTGCCAGGCTTGACTCCAGTAAGGATGGCAAAGAAAGCAGCAGGAGCTGTCCCAGGGCCTCACCTCCCACGCCCCACAGAACGGCCCCACTGTGGGGATCCTCACAGCTGCTGGAAACTGGTGGAATAATGGAGCAAATGGGAAATCCAGCTTGGGGGAGGAGAAAGGGGCACTTTCTGTTCTCCTGATGTATGGAATCACTTGGGCTGCTGGCAGTGAGAATTTTCCCTGTTCTTTTTGTTACTCTTAAAGTCTGTTTAACATCTCTCAGTCTCTGCATATTTTTCACCTTTCTATACCAAGACTGGTTAATTCTGATCTGAGGACATCCTTGGGTTGTAATTTGAAAAATCCCTTGAACTATGCTAGTCTGAATCTGGCACATCTTTAATTTCTACACTTAATTGTTTTTTCTGCTAGTAATGGTTCTAATGGCATGGACTGATTTTAATACAGCTGTTAGCACTGTTGGCTTCATGTATGCCTCTAATATTTGATATGTTTCACATCCATCCCTTCTGAAGATGGCACAAAGACTTTCATCTTTATTAGTATTAGGCCTGCAGCTTCAAAGATAGCAGAAACAGTTTCTGCTCTCCTCTTCCAATTTGGTACAACAGGAATCTTGCAGAGGCAAATGTGTATTCCCATGAGCTGAGAGTATGTGATCACTTTAGCCTTCATCAGATTTGGCCGATTTCAAAATGAGATGATGCCTTATTTGTTGTTACTCCTTTTATTTTCTCACTTTCCCATGTGCTATGAACTCCCTGGGTCTTACAAGTTGATGTTACTTCCAGAAGTGCAGATAGCAGTAATTAGACATACTAGAAAAAATTGAAAGATTAGGATGAGATCCCCATCCAAGAAAACTTTTTTTTTGTGAACAACAGCGTGAAATCTGAAAAGACATCACAGAACTGCTTCTGCTAAACTGTGAAGTAACAAATAGTATTAAATGATAGAAGAATTTATATTTTTTCACCCGCTCTTCAGTAAATGCCTGTATATGGATGCATGTTGTTTGTCTTTGCAGCAATGCAACTCATAATGCATCCTGCTCTTCATCTAAGAATGTGTAAATAATTTAGGTGAAAATTCTGTACATAGGTATTTTTTAAATAATAATTAAGAACATCAGTTCTTTGTATTGTGTATATCCTGCTGATAATCTAAAAAGAATTAATCTAATTACTTTTAATAGAGTAAGCTTTAATTCTCTTTAAAATATACAAAGTACTGAATTTGAAACCAGAGTAAAGTTAGTACCCTATGAAGGAATGTATATCTGTTAGAAAGTCTGTATTTGTTAGATTTAAAAGAGGAGACATGTTTTAAAGTGGGGTTTTTAGCACTCATGGTTCAGCACTGTTCTTGGAACAGTAACACCTCAACTTAAAGGTTATTTTAAAAACTTTTCTCACTGCAGAGAATCTACTAAATTTGCAGTGAAATCAGCTGTTTCAGTTACATTCAGTTCTATGCAAATAGGTGTTACGATGAAATGCCAATCCTCCTCTTTCTGCTTCTTCTGATGACCTAAACGTAAGGGAGGTGAACTTAAGACATATCTGGATTTTAAAAAAAATTCCTGACGCTTGCTTTTTCGAGCATCCTAAAAAAAATTACATACGATGTCCATGTTTTAAAAGAATCTTAGGGGATAATGTTCTTAGGAGCAAACTTCTTCATTTGCAGACTACAAATCCAAATTGTGTTAATTTAAAGTGCAACTAGCAAGAGGTAAATCAATTACTTCCCTCAAATCCAGTCAGTGAGAAAGGAGTCCTAAAAGAATGAAATCAACAATCATGAAGACAGGTTTGCCAGTGTGATAATGTAACTTGTCTGCTTTTACAGAAGACCTGAAATATTTAAAACATGTTAATATATTGTTTCAAAAAATGCTGAAACAATCAGGAACTGAAACAAGACCACCCTCACCCCCCCAAACCCTAAATATTCTCAGCTGATTTTCATTCGGAACTCTTTGGTTCTTTTTCAGCTTCACAGTGGAGGTACTCAACATTTGGCATCTGGTGCTTCATTTTTCTGTATAGCAGTGATGCTTTGATGTGCAGATAATACTTTACCTGTGGCATATTATAATCTTAACTTCAAGCTTTCAATTTCAAACCAAACATCTGCCACTTTGGACCTTTCTTCTTATTTTTTTTTTTTTTTAATTGTGCAAGATCTAATAAAATAGACTTCTGCTAGGGTGCCTAGAAATAAGAAGAAAATATTAACATGGATAAAAAAATTCAGTAACCTATTATTTAACAATCTTCAGATTCATTGTAAGCATTCTGCATATATAGAATTCTTTTTCACGCAGTGCTATGGTGGACTGAGTAAACAACATTATGGACCATCAAAGTTTGTACACACTGATATTGCTAGAATTCTGCAGAGGGAAACTGATTAGATATGAGAAATATTTGCTTTCTTTTTTCAGCCGTCATGTGTAATATATATATGCTTAGTTATTGCAGAGCATTTGTCACCAAGTGATTCAGACATCCTGTTAATTGCAGTGCTGGATTAGATTATGCATGTATTAATTGTTTTGTTCCTTCTAATTTACGTGGAGGCATAAGCTTGAGGGCTTGATATTCCTATCTTGTTTGTTTTGCAGTTGCATTACTAGCTTCACCTCTTAGTGTTGAAGCTGTTGATAAATGCCTTCTGTTGGGGATGCATTGGAATTCTTAGGCATAAAATTGTAAATGAAGTGTGCATGGAGATGTGAATCTTTATAAAAGCTGTTCTCTTTCATATAGTAACTTGCTGCTATGCCCTGGAAAAATGCAGTGCCTTAGTATAAGACAAAATTTTATTACATTGAAATTACTATAGTTTTCTTCTATTTTAAAATCTAAATAACTCTTACAATTACAGCACGGGGCTTAACACTTGAGTCATTCTGTAGTGACTCCAAGTGTAACTAGGAGAAAATTCTTTCTCTTTAACTTCTCTTTGGTAGACAGAGTTCTGACATTTCATTTCCTTCTTGTCTCAAGACTCATGTGATGTGATGTGAACTTAGAATTCAACTTGTCCAAACTGCTCTTAGAAAATGCAGTTCTGTGCCTGTGAAATTAATAGTTCTACCTTTCTCCCCAAAGAGTTCAAATGACAATACAAACTGAGTCAAAACTGGCATCCAAAACCCCTTCCAAAATGTGAGTGAAGGAACTGGAAAGTGGTTTTCATCAAGGATCCTAACCTAGTTTACTGTTCACCTAGGATAAATTATCAGGAAAGCAGGTCTTATTTATTGGTTTCCATCACACATCAGTGTTTTTTCTACCATTGACTCTTAAGGCAGAGCCTTTTTGTCCAGATGGAAGCCAATCCACTTGGGCAGTCTTTGAGCTTCCCTGCTAAGGGTCTCCTTTCCTTTTATCCTGTTTGCATGTTCTCCAGAACATCAAGGGCACTGCAACCAAAATGCATTTTAAGCATTGATTTCCCCCAACCCTCCCATATGCCTATATGTTTGTGCTTTCCAAAAAAGTTGAAGAATACTGAAGAGGTAGTATGGATGGTTTGGCAAGGGTTAAAGTTTCTAGAAAAGTATCTAGTGACAGATCTGGCTCCATTTTGATCCTGAGTGACACTGAGGACAAGACTGTTAGGGAAAGCAGCATATTGCTCATGGTGGATTTCAAAATGAACAGTGCTGATTGAACAAATTATGTTGAAGGACTATAGCATTGTACAGCACTGCCAAGACCCTTGGGGACATCAGAGACAGTTTTAAAAGTTTTAAAGTTTTAGAACTTCTATAGTTTTAAAAAAGGTTGACTGATGGGAAACTTACCTGAAATGAGGGATATTGGAGTGACTTAGGAGTTTCAAATGTCACTTTTCATGTCATAACTGTGAAGCTTTTTTCAGATGAATCTATATAGAGTTTTTTGATACTGGGTTAAACGTATCTCTCTGAAAAGATTTTTATATTACAGACAGCAGAAAAAAAACATTAACTCATCTAGTGATGAAAGCTTGAGCATATTGTGAGAAAAATCCCAAATTATTTGTAAACAAATAAAATCATAAGTTAACATGGGAAATAAGGTGAACATTGGCAGCTCTGGGGAAGGAAGCCTAAATCAGTATATCAATAAGTTTCTGAAGACTGCAGCAGTGCATATAACCTTTTCAGTGGCATAAATTGTGACTGATGGTGCTTGGGCCCTGCTGTCAATTCTCCTCAAAGACACCTGCTATACTAGATTAGCAAAAGGGTCTTCTGGAAATGTTTTTACATAAAATACCATGTGCAGTATGCTAGCCTGTGGGATACAGGTCTCTATGGATGCTCTATTATGCCTTTATGGTCTTTGGAAAAACACAAAGTTCATAGGAAAATAAGGATAAATCGTTTGCAAATGTGATGTTATTGTTCATTTGACTTCCGTGAAGAGTAAGGATTGAATGATCAGTTAGGCTCATACCACTTGCAATTACCTGAGATGGAAAGTGTTTTACTTTTTTAGAGAGAATGGCAAGAGTTCTCTCCCTGAAGCTAGAAAATTTCTCTGTCCTGAAAAAATTCTCATCAGATTGTCTAAATATCAGATTCTTGTTATTGTGGCCTATCTGTAAAAACAGATCCTGGTTTTCACGTATGCATGAGTTCAATAACCAGCAGGATCAGAGATGCATTATAGCGGAGTTGTAAAAAGTATTATTTCTCCATATGGTATTTTTATACTGTACTCTCATTTTATCCTTGCAGAACAACAGGCTGCTGTAGCTGGATTTGTGCTTCCTTTCTAAATTTCTTCTACACATGCAAATACTGCTAAGTGTTGCATGATTTAACCTTCCATTCAAAGATATTAGAAATGAATGTTTCAAATTTGATTTTGTACTGAGTTCTGTCCGCCTGAAAATCTTCTAGTTCAATAATAGTTGCATTGCATTCATCTCTGCAGATCTGTATTGATAGTACATGAGTACTTCCTGCAAAATCATCTTCTAGAAATGAAATTTTAATAAGATGAAGACATCATATTATTCCAAAAGCTTTGTTTTAAGAGGCTAACACCAGCTAAAATACTTTTTTGCTTAAGTGGACATTAAAGATGTAATGTGCTTATGTCTCTGAAATTGGAAGTATAGTGTAGTCCAGTTCAGGAAATACATGGAGATGCCAAATGATTTTTTTTATATTTTCTTTATTTCTCTTGCCTTTTTAACACAAGAATATACTGGAGGTGCATATTGTGTGTAAGTCTGGGATGACTTTCAGGTGGTTTATGGAGTTTCCAGTAGCAATGTCACTTCTGTACTAAGGGTTTTGCTTAGGACCCTCTGTATTTTTGACTGTGAACTGAATGCCACATGAGCTTCATTCTTATTGTTACTCTTGCTGTGTAGGTAAAATTAGCCCTACATGTGCTGCATTCCTGCCTTCCATTGAAGTGCACAAACCCTTCAGTCTCTGGTTTCGTTTTATCTTCCCTCTTACAGGACTTCATCATTGTAATTTTCTTCCTAACAGTGTTTGCAGTAATGCTTTTCAAAATGGTCTTGGGCAGCACATTTTTTTCAGAACTTAGAATGTGACTGATGATCTTCATAAATGTTTGAATTGCTGTATTTATAACATACTCTACTGTGTAAAGCATAAAAAAAAATAAAATCCATACAAATAGCAAAACAATACAAACAGCAAACCAAAGCATTTCAGGGCTGGTGTTGCTAAAGATTAGGATGGTAGTTTTATGTTGGTTTTTTTTTTTTTTCTTTCCACCTCTTGAAACGTGATCAGTCTGGAGTTATTTTTTTTCATTCTGAATCATACCTGAAATGAGAGAGAGCTGTTTAACACATTCCGTATCCATAGAGTCTATTTATTCAGACTGAATTCCACATGGACTATGGATAATCTTTTTCCCAAATGTTTACTACTATCTGCTCTTAACAAGTGCTGCACAATATAAACTGAAGGCACCATAAAGAAAAGGGACATAATAAAAACTACCCTTGCTTTTCAGCAAAGTCTGACTTAAGATCAAGAAGTGCAAGTTTCAAATGGTTTGGATTTTAAAGATTTTTTTTCTATAAAGGACATAAATCACATGAATTTAAAAGCACATGAAGAGCCATAGCTAGTATTAGGAAATGAGCTACAAGTAGGTTTTAATAAATGGCATTGAAACTAATGCTTTTAATGGAGATGAAAGGAAATCCAGGTTCATTTCACTGTTTTGTTGAAGTTATCTTCTTGCACTTGTAACCACTCTGTGCCGTGCACAGTCTGGAAAGTCAGGGTAATACTGCTCTGTTTTCCTGTCCCTTCCTATCTCGGCTGGTATGTACAGCTTTTCAAGACAGACTGACTGATACTGTGTGGGCATGTGTGTGGTCTCCAGTACTAACAAAGCTAATTTTGGATGTAACTTCTAAGCGCTGTTGTAATAAAATTGAAAACAAATTGGTAGTCCTGGGCTTGAACATTTCTATGTGATGATTTTTACATTCACTTGAGTTTCTGTTGTTGCTGTAGATACTATTTATAGTTGTACTTCCTGTTGATGTTTGTTTACATTTCGGAATTAAGTTACGTTTTTCAAAACTTTTCTAAATCAGTTCCCGTAGGAAAAAAGAAACAATTATTTTTAGTAACAGAATTGGAAAGATTACAGATTTGAAAGCACTAATGTTTCTTCACCCAAACCTCCCAAACATGTAAGGCTTTAAAAATACTTTTTTTTTTTCTTCTTTATAAAGTAAATAAATAACTTTGTTATCTCTTAGTAGATATAAATATCTCTAGCTGGGCAAACCTTTTCCTGGTTAACTGTTTCTGTTTGCTTCCTGGTCCCTCTCAGCATTAAATGTTCCTGCGTGTCTTTTCTACTGAGATTTTTCATGTAGAGCGAATTGTACTTTTCCAAGGAGACTTGCAATTAATTTAATCATGTGTTCTTAAAACTTGGGTGAGTATCTTTCAAAAACCTTTCCCTTCCTGGGTTTTGTTATCGTTCAGGACCACCCATTTTACCTGTTCATTATTAAAGAAGACTGAATCTGATGTTCTAGCCTTCCATGAGATGAACCTGGAAAATGGATTAATCACTGTGTACTGTTATGCTTTGCTTCAGCTTCAACAGTTTTCAATTGAAATCATTTTGCATAGAGGGACTTTTGAGTGGAGATTACTTAAAATGCTTCCCCCTTCAGCAGGGGAAGAGGAAATAGGAAACAGAAAACGTAAAAAATTATTGTGTAACAGATTGATATTCTGGAAGATAGCAGAAAAGAAAAAATATTGAGTGGTCTTGTTGCAGGAAGATGAGGAAGTCACGAAGAGCTCATGTGTTGATGAGTGAAGGCCAGGTATTTAGGCTGATTGCATTTGTTGTCTGCCCTGCATACTGTTCATGCAGCTGTTTACTGTCTGCCAATTCTTGTAGGGGTAGTGATCCTGGTAGGGGGAGTGATCTACTCAGAATGATGGTTTTTGCCTTGTTTTCATTTTCCTCTCCTCTCCTCCTCTCTCTCTTTTCCACTATTTCTCCAACTATAAAACTTCTAAAACACTTTCTGCTGGACATTTGATATCCTTTCCTCTTTATAGCTTTACACCTGCAGAAAAAAATTATAATTCTGGATTAATTTGATAAATATATTAATAGCATTAGTTGTAGGAAGAGGCCAGAATTTTCTTTCCTTAAGTGATGCCTCTTCTGTCTGAAATGACTCCAGTCAGAGGACAGGGACAGAGAGAAATCCTTGACTAGAGACTGTATGTTATGTGATGGTTACTTACTGTATAATAATTTCACTATGAAAAAAACCACCAAGACAAGACAAGGAAAAAAAAAACAAAACAAAAAAAAGATGAGCTTGGTATTTATTTTATCCATAAGAGAAAAGAAAGATGTTACTATAATAACTTTAACTGCTAATTTTTTTATTACAGAGTACTTTGTTAATTTTTGGATCACCAGAATATGTATTTGTCTTGTGAATATGCAATGTACTAATAATCTTATTTTTTTCAGGATAAGGAAAGCAGATCATATTATTAGCAGTCCATTATAAAATAATTCTAACAGGTTTATGTATTTAGCATAGATGGAATTCCTTTCATATTCAAGTCAGCAGGGGCTTTAATATCAATTCCAGTGTAGCCAAGACTTTACCTGTGAACACTGGAATAAATGCTTATTGAAACACTCTAGAATAATTAGATCTTTGAGCATGTGATAACAGCAAAAAGTTACCTCATCTAACATTTAGCAAAAGGAATTCTTTATCTTGGCTAAAATGTAGTGTTTGTCTAGTTTTAAAAGATATTGAGAAGTTCGGGACCAAGACTGCCTTCCAAAAGAATTTGTTCTGACAACGGATCTCAATAGATGTTACTTTAAATGCAAGAAGATTTACAGTGCAGAGAAGGAAAACCTGACAACCAACAACCAGCCAACCAACCAACCAAAAACAAAACTACCAAAAAACCCCACCAAAAAACACCCTTGTTTAATTGCCATTTTCTTCTTTGAGCAGAAGCCAGTACTAGGCAAAGTGGTGGCAGAATTCTTGAAGGTTATAAAGTATGAGCTTGTAATGTAAAAGTATAAATTCATTTTTTTTCTTGATGCAATTTGGAATCAAAAAAGTTTTTTTACTTTCTGATTAGTCATTATCATCTTCTGCAGGACATTAAGTCACATAGCTGTGTGGAAACTTTATTAAATCTGTTAGTGCAATTCCATGCTCTGTCGCCCATTGATGTCTTTTCCCCCCTCCACCCTTCTTTTTCTTCCTTTTGTCCTTCCCTGTTGGGCCAGCTGCCAAAACTGAGGGTTCCTGAAGATCTATTAGAAAACTTTTTCTTCTCTGCTCACTTCATCTGTGTTCAGTCATTAACATAATGTGAAAGGCAGAAAGACCTTTAGCCAGCAGTCAAATAGTGTATGATATTCAGTGTCTAAGGTAACAGTACAAGCTCAAACTCAGAATAGTCACTGAAGAAAAAAGGAACAGGTTAAATTGTAGGATTTTAAAAAAACAAATACAGTTCTTCTATACATTAATCTTGAGTTGTGTGAACTAGAATTTTTTCACATCTTTCCAAGTGTGTGAGTTAAGTATGTGTCAGAGGGAGGAGTAATGTAAACAAAATGTAATATTTATCTTACATGTTCCTACTTTGTTACTTTGTATCCATATGATACTTTATAAATTGTATTTCTTACATTTTCTAATTTGGGGTAATATGTAAGTGTGCAAATGAGCAGATTTCTAGTTAGAGGTTGAATTTGTCTTGCTGGGATGTTGACAGATCATATGTGTATATTGTGTGTATGTGTACTATGGGTAGTGGTCATCTGTCTTTCTAACTTCTTGCTAATGCTTAAGAATCATGTCAAGACTTAAAATAGGAAGCTGTATCATAGAAGAAAGAGAAAATGTAAAATCCACACAATATCTGTCTCAAGAAATGTATCCCAGAAAAGCTGCAGATCATAATGCTTAGGGAAGCTCTCTTCGGAGATGCGGCAAGTCAGTATTAAGTTGTTTTTTTTCTTAATACTGGAAAAGTTGATGATGAAAACAAACCCTCTGAGCTTCAAAAGCATTTCTTGTGCAGCTTGAGGTGAAAGTTTGGGAAGAACAGACTGCTTGCTTAGTTAGGTTGAAAATTGGCTGGATGGCCAGGCTTGAAGGGCTCAGCTAGCTGGTGGCAGGTAGTGATGGACAGTGAGGAGTCTGGGCTTGTTTTGTCTGAGGAAGAGAGGGCTGTGAGGCAGCCACAGCAGGCCCCCAGTTGCCTGGAGAGCAGTTGCAAGGGATGGACAAGTTAAACTTTTCCTGGTAGAAGGTAGAGTGTAACACCAGAACAAACCTTGAAAAAAACCCCAACAAAACGCAAAAAAACAAAACACAAAAAATCCCCACCAAAACCAACCCCCCCAAAAACCCCAACACAAACCAAACCCCTGTTCCCCCCAAAAAAAACCACTCCCCCCCC
>VXBB01010676.1:779914-790559 GCA_013399915.1 Illadopsis cleaveri
CAACAAAAGAATCATGGCTAAAAATTGCGACTTGAGAGGATCAAATTTAATATTAGTAGGAAAAAACATCTTACCTAGAGAGGTAGTGCAGCAGTGGCACAAGTTATCCCAAGGCACTGTTGGAGTTTCCATCTGTGAGGGGCTTTGAGCATTGTCTAGAAAATGCCAACCCTCCAATGACTGTGCTGCTCTGGTGTGAGCTGTAGCAGGGACTGGAGGTCTCCTGAGGTCTCTGCATAGCAGCGTTTGAATGACTTTGGGTGACTTTGCCCTGATAGCCATTTTATGTGCAAACAATATAGAACAGAGGTATTTGTCTTCAATTTTCTGCCAGTAACAGATGATTTTCCTGTTTTTCTTTTGTGCCTGGCAAAAGGAGTTAAATTTCTTTTGACGGTTGTATTCAGATAATAGCTAAGAAGTGCCCAGAGGCAATGGAATCAGCGACAGGACAGAAAGAGGTACCCCTCTATGGCTTGAGTTACTGCTTTTGAAAGCAGGCTTACTGCTTCTTGAAAGTCTGGTGAAAGAGGAAAAAATAGCGTGTTATGTTACATTTCAAAGAATTTCTTTTACAAAGTCTCGGTTTCTGTACAGATGGGAGTGTTGTAAAAATTATATAGGAGTGCTGTCTGGAAATCCTTTCAATTAATTAAAAAACCCTGTTTCCCTCTCAAGTTCTGTGGTAGTGACCAAGTAGTTACTGGCATCTTTTGTTTCTCAGTTTTAAAACAGAAAATTCACAAACTGCAACGTTACTGTATATCTGAAAATTTTCGAATATTTATTGGTAAATATCTTTCTAGTTCAGACTTTTTTTATGTTTGAATTTGGCTTTATTTTTTTTAAGCAGTGATAGCCACACATTAGCAAATGTTATTTTTGAAGGCCTAGAAGTTGTTTTTCATAACTTGGGGCTATCAGATGAAATTACCCAAATAATATATATTAAGACTGTGTGATCAGCAGTGCTGTTGTCCTGTTGTGGAAAAGTTGTAGTTTTAACAAAACTATTTAAAAACTATTTTTTTCAGTACTTTGTGACCTTTTGAGTCAGTGCTGAGATCATTATTCCACCCATGATGCTCTTCTCTTCTGCTGCAGCTCCCCTTCTGTCCTTCTGTCTCCTGAACTGCATGCAATTTGTCTGAGTTTTAACCATGACCCTTGCTAAAATATAGAGATAACAATATACTAAGAAAGAGGTATTTGCTATATTTAAAAAGTGTCAGTGCTGATCTTTGTGAAATGTGTTGTGCCCATGGAGGAAGAGCCTTACTTTGAAGTAGGCAGGAATGAGCTTGTCTCATCGGTGGGTTTAATTTCAGTTTACAGTGGCATCTACTGATCTGTTTGGTGATACTGTGGTTTTTCATCTGCATTACTACATTGGTGGAAGGGTTAGGCAGTGCTGTGCTTTCAGAATGCCTGGAATCTTGTAATTTTGAGGGACAGACTTTCTGCACTGATGGATATATAAATCTGGTGATAGCATCTCGTACGACATCAAAGACGACTGCAGCGACTCATTCCTCAACTTTAGGCTATGTTAAGCATGTGCCGTCCTTTCCAAAAAGTGTAATACCATATCGTATCTCTAGGTCAACTCAGGGATTTTTCCTGTCTAGTTTGACTCATTTCCAGGACTTTCTCCTGGAGATGATCTCAGTTGTTCATGGTCTGCTGAAGCTCTTTACTGAAGATGCAAATACATTGTTTTGGTCCTTGTCTGTCCCCATTTTCCTGGTTGTCTCCTGGCTGAGATGGTGCCTTGTCTGCCTCAGTCCTTGCCTAAACTGATGCTTCAGAGTTTTTCAATGCTGTTTGTACACTAATAATTCTTTTCTACTTTTTTCTTTCTCTGACAGTGGAGGGAAATCAGGATGAGAGTAGGGAGGAAGGTTGTTCATAGAAAGGCAGACAGCCCACAGCAGCTATGTATATAGATTTGGAGTTCTACAGCTGACTGCTGTAAATCTGAGTGAGCTTGTTACTGCCTTTTTAGGTAACTTTGACTGATTTATACCTAAAATAAATGAATTTTGAAGTCATTCCACAAAGAACAAAAACTATAGTCTCATCTTAGCCATGCACAGACAGCTGTGCTTTTCACACAGTCTACTCAAAAGCAATTTTCAGACCATGTATGAACTCAGTAGAAAAAGGCTAGAGTTTTGAGGTACTCTAGTACAAATCTTGTAGAGCAGATAAAAAGGAATATTGCAACTTATCTGAAGAGAAATAACAAGCTTCATTCTCTAGTGACAGCAATTACTTGCCTTTGTAGTCATGCAAAATAATTATTTAGTAAGAGAATAAATTCCACTGTGCAAAAGCAGATATTTGAAATGGAGCAAGCCATGTGTGGGGGAATTTGATATGTTCATGTAACACTGTTGTGTGTAAAGCAAATAGATATTTTTCCATTACAAATGGAGGAACTTGAAGGTACTGGAGATGCAGTTCACTAAATAAATAAATATCTCTTCATTCCTTTTCCCCTTTCTATTGACTTCTCATTTGATATACCTGGATTATTTACAGTCCTTACTTGCAGTGCTGTTATTATCAGTGCCCTGATGATGCAAAAGAAAGCACTTTTTAATATGTTGTGAAATATATCATGGTTTATGATGCTGTTTGTGTCTTTAAAGACAAAACGTGCCACTAAGTAGTGTCATCAGATACCACACTTTGACATGTTTATCTGAAATCGTGGTCTTTTGAATGCTTTGGAAACAGCACTCTGGTGCACTAATCTCTGGGAAAGTAATTTGTATTATTGTTGGCTCCCATGTGTAGTATGCAGCTCTCAGCTGACAGACTGTACATTATAGAAAAATGTTTGTGACTCAGCTAACAAAAACCTAATGAAGTATCTAAATTAGGAATTCTGATTTCATGCCTTTTTTTCTTATTACTCCATGCTGTCCTCTCCTACTGCAGTCAGTCCTTTGCAAGTGTGTGTGGATGTTGGCAAGACCACACTACGTTAGTTTGATATAAACAGCCATTCTACTTAAAAGAAAACTTGCCATTTTCATACCACAAGTAGAAGGCACAAGTCCAGAAGAATAGAAGGCAAAAGTTCGTCAGACTTTAAATTATATTTAAGTATAGATTGATTTTTTAAAAATAGCAATGCAGTGTCTGTGGCTTCTTCTCTTGCACTACATTCATGTAGCTGTCAACCTTTATATGTGGCTATATTAAGGTACAATTTCAGTGTGTATTTTCGTAGTATACTGAAGTATGTATGTCTTATATAAATTCAAATGAATGTTCATCAGAATGTTGCTTATAAAGAAAAGTCAGAAAAATAAGGTAAAATATCTAATTGAAAAAAAAAATGAATAGCTGAAAAGATAGTAATATAAAATCTCCAGTATAAAATTACAACTTTATTTCATTACAAAATTTATTTATAGCTACCTCTGAGAACTCCTATAATTTACTGAATGAAATATCAATCTGGCAATACACTAGTTTTAGAAAATCTCTTGTTATTGTTATTGTATGGACTTTTCAAGCAGAAATTCTCTCCAGATGAAGAAAAGCAAACAAAAGCATCTTTATCTGTGCATACTATGCCAACACTTTGGGAAAAGGAGAAAGAATGAGCATTGATGCCCCTCTTTTCTGTCCTTCCTGTAGGTGTGCAGGACCCTCACCATGAGAAGATAATTACTGTGACTACTAACGGGAGTATTCACAGCCCCAAGTTTCCACACACATACCCACGCAACACTGTGCTAGTGTGGAGATTAGTAGCACTTGATGAAAACGTATGGATACAACTTACTTTTGATGAAAGATTTGGGCTTGAGGACCCAGAAGATGACATTTGCAAGTAAGTTACTTTCCCATTCACTTAAGAAATCCTGAAAGGAGGTGATTGGAGATGAAGAAAAAAAGTATTGCTTGAGTTTTGCAAAAATCGACATTGCCTGTTAATTTATTTATAAAATGCATTGGTGTATGATTTGCTTTTATAGTGCTGAAGGGGGTTTTCATGCTTGTGAGCTCTGGGGTGCTCCCATTTTTACTTCTTCATTCAGTATCTAGGCCATATTTATATTACAACACAAAAATGTGGTATATTTAATCTCTCTCTCAAGTAAAAGTTTTGACATCTGGGAAAATATTCTTGACAGAATGTTAGAATTATGAATGTTCAATTTTTACAGAGTAAATTTTGGTGAGTGATTTACCTGAAGCAGAATTCAGGTCATGACACAAAGTACTACACCGCTGTTTAAGACACCCTGCCACACTACTATACAATATTTTAATGGCCTTAAATTATCAAGTTATCTACGAAAAACTACGCTTAAAGTACTGTGCTAATTGACATTCTTCAGTGGTACTGTTTTTTCCCTGACTTCAGTAAGTATCTGCGTGCTCAGTCACTGGCAAAGGTTTCCGTAGGACTTGTGGAATCTCTCTTTCCTTCCATGATTCTCAGCTGAAGGGTTTGTAATTTGGGAGAGAAACAGTCGTGACATAACAGGCATCAGCACAGATGTAGTTCTGAAGCAAGCCGTGTGGTTGGTAAAGTTTTGGATGTTTTTGTGAGACATTAGGGCTGGCATACACATTTCCTGTGGGAGGGTGAAAGAAGAGAGATTCTAAGCTCTTGTATCCTGTATCTGTCTGTCATCACAGAAACACATCATAAAAGGTCCTGATGTGTGAATGGTGGTACATTGTTTGGACTCTTCAGTAAATTAGATAGCAGAAAAAATATGTCATTTAAATGGCATATTCTTCTTTGATGCATTCCTGGAAGGATACGTTACACAAGATTTTTGTTTCAAAGTAATTTTTTTGTTTGTTTTGTTTTTCTGGTTTGTTTTTTATTTTTGTGTACATCATATACACATTTGACTTGATTCGTGTTTTAAGGTTTTCTAATTAACTGTTATTTCATTGGTTTTACATCTTGTATCAACTTCTGAAAACAAATTTATATTTTTTAGAGGTTATTTTTGTATTTATTCTTCATTTGGGAGAAGGTGTTTATAACAGATAGATAAATATCTTCCTTTCATAGTTCTAAAGGAGATAATTACCAAGGCTATATCAGTAGTATACTAACAACTATAAACATATGTTTGCTTGAATGAGTGCACTCCCTTTGCACACTAAGTCCTTAAGTAAAAACTTAGCTTGCTTTTTCTTTTCTTTGCATATGGCAGAGTGAAGTGGCAAGTGAAAGAAAATCCAGGTAGGGTGACTCATTCGTCCACTTGCAAAAAGAGAAGTAAGATAAGTTAAAATATTTTATAATATTATAACTAGAATAGTATTTTAATTGGAGTACATTTATTTTAAGTAAACAATGTGCTAAATACAAAAGGACTGACAAATTAAGAAACAGTAATAAGTCACTCATAATCTTCACTCAGTTATAGTCTTATCATGCTCATATTTGTGCAGGGATACCAGGAAGTTGTATGATTGCAGTTCCCGACATATATCCTACTGAGAAAATACTGGGTTTTTTTGGCTTGGAAGGTTAAAAAGAATTATATTTCTCTCTGAAAAAGATTTGTACTTTTGATTTTAACCAGGATTCTTCTAGGATTCCTCTGAACTTTAATTTCAGTAGCAAGTTCAGTAAAGGAAGGGAAATTGCACCTTTTTTGCTGTAAAGGGAGTATAAATAACTAACAAATTGAGGAAATAACTAAAAAAAAGACAGATTAAATATGTAAAACAATTCTACACAAGTCAAGTAAGTTACCAGTTACCTAAGTAATATCTCTTTATGAGTTATGTCATATTTCTTACCTCTTAGAGTTCCTAAAAAAATTATTTATACTTCTTCCAATACTTCCTGTAGAAAAACTAAGGGGTTTTTTATTGACTACATCCCACAGTATTTATTACTATACTGTGTTTCTGCCATCTTGAAACACACAAATCAGTGTTGATGATGTAGAGTTTTCAATGGTTTCTCCAAAAGGAAGTTTCTATGACAAAGGACAGAATGAAGCATCACATGAAGTTTAATCTATTATAATTCTATGCCTTCAGCTCTGACATATGACTGAAACTAAGTAAAAACTGCAGCCAGGAGACATTAGACTTTCTATGTAGTGTACAATGTGTATCAGGATATTTTCTCCTTTCTGTGGTGTATGAGACAACCTCATGTTACCTGCTGTGGTCATTGTCGCAGTTTTCAGTCACCCTACCTGTTTCTTAAGGTGCTCATTCTGGGTAATGCCAGAACATTCTCCACCATCTCTGTAGACTGTGGTGCCCTGCAGTGTCAGCTTATAGGGCCAGTGAGAGAATATTCTGGAGTATATCAACTTAAGATAATTAGCAGTTTTTAAATCTCATAGTAATTCAAATATTGCTCATACTTTGGAGAAAAATAAAACTCAAACATATCCATTTGTACAAGTGTTTTTTGTTTAACATGGAGTATAATAGTAGTGGTAACTAAAAAATGTCATAGATGTATCCTGAAGCTGTGGCAGGTTTTTTCCTGTATCTGACCTCCACATTCGGATTTCTTCAAAGTCAGTTCTGACATTTCAAGCTATTCAGTGAAATCTTTTCATCTAGAGCAAATATTGCATTTTACAGATATTTTGCAGGTACCAGTCTAGCCTCTACTTCAAATATTTTCCCAAATGCGAATCAAAATGATCCTGCTTTTTTTTTTTTCTATTCAGTTTTTACTTGCCATTCAACTTACAGTATTTACTAATGTAGTAAATTTGCATTACAATGAATTTTATGTTTAAGGCCAGCCCTTCTGACTCAGCCTCACCTGGAATAGTATTAACGTGCATGGTTTGCTAATTCTCAACAATCTTAAGCATGATTGCTGTGTAAGTTTAAATTACAGGGGTTTTAGAATAAAATTCTATTTTGCCTGTATTTAACCAGGTGATTTTTATCCTGCTTTTACAATGGTAATGAACTTGAAATTCATGCCCACCATGTTTGCATTCCTTTAAAGATAGTCAATGTTTTTTGGTTTTGTTTTTGGGGTTTTTTTTACAGTAGTTCTACTTCATCTGCCCTTCATCCTTCCTATGGACAAAATGTTAAGAGTCCCACTGGGTCCTTTCCAAAAGTGAACACAAACTCCACTTTATTTTGAAATTAGATCCATGCATATGTCTAGAAGAGATTTAGGTTGTTTGGTGGACAGTAGGGATATATAAATCTCTGTAATATTACGGTAATTTCAGTTTCATACACTTTGTTTGATTTCAGTTGTGACTTGCAAAAGAAAAATGTTACAAGCAAAAAAATCCCTCTTCAAACCAACCAAACAAAAAGGAGAAGTATTGGTGTGTTGGGTGTTTTGTGCAGTACTGTTTATATGGTAGAAGTGGCAGTGAATTTCTAGCAAAGGCATTGTGAATTTGGATTATGCCTGCCCTTTCTGATGAAATAAAAATGCAGTTTTTCTGCTGTTGATATGGTGGCTGATATGACAGGCCATTATTTTCATGATGCTAGCCCCTCAATCCTGTTTTAATCGTAAAGCCATTACACTTCTATGCCAGACAGCTCCTATTGCCAGGGAGCTACCATAACTCTTCTTGACCAAAAGCTGACTTTGGCTCAACTGTTGCTTGTTGTTCAAATTTGTTGCTTTCTGTCGATAAGAACATGAGGTGATAACAACTTTATGATGAACTCCTCTGTGACAGGAAGACACAGATTTAGCTTTCTTCCAGCAAGAACATAGATGTTACAGTTACCCTTGAAAGGAAGTCTGATGATGTGCATTGGTTTTTCATTAGAGCATTACAATGTAAGGCAGAAATAGTAAAAGGAAAGGAAAGAATCTTTCTTCCTTTGGGAGCATGCATCAAACTTGCTCTATCCTGTGCATAGGGTGGCTCTAGTTGTTCATCTGAGTAGTGGTTGCAGCTGTTCTTTCTAATCATCTGATGATTAGAGTCTGACTTTTATTATATATAATAAAACACAGAAATGTGTCACAAATCCAAAGTGCAATTACTGTGGATAAGGTGATAAGGATAAAATACATGAGTAAAAGGCTGTGGAAATAACTGATAGTAGAATAATAAATACCATTATACCAACATCATCATATTAGGATGGTTACACTAATTTCCAACACTCTCTAGCCCTCTTATAATTTAAATTATCAACTATAGTTAGTTTGTTTTGGGGATGGAGGGGGGCTTTTAGCAGCTGCATTTGTTGTTTTAGCAGCTGAATCTGTTCATTTACATGTATAAGTAAAGCATTAACCTATAATGTTTTGAAAGAAATTTAAAAACTCGTCTACTTGATATGTCTAATTTTTAAAACTTTTTCCTGCAGAAAATTAGTTAAGCTGAAGGCAGCCATCAGTTCTAACATAGGGCAAAATCTATACGACTTGTTTTTCCTCTTCATGTCAATTTCAATAAATAATTTCTAATCCTGGAAATATTCTTCCTCTGAGAATTCTTAGGACGATGCTTTATTATTCAGTGCCACATGTATTAAATTCACTACTTCCCCTTTTCATGTTTCCTTAGGCTACTTTCCTTCACTGCAGATCTGTTGTGACTGAGCTATTGCCTTCCATTCATGGAACATCAAGATTCTGTTGTAGAAGCTGTAATCCAGACTGCTTCAACAGTCATTTGTGTTCTGAATGAATGTATTGTTAGGAAATTGTTGATAAGAATTAAAGAATTAGAAGATTTGGCTTAGTCTGACAAGACTGAAAAAGGTGTATTAAAGAGGAAATATACAGACATTGTCTTTCATTTGTGGCTAAGAAGAAGGAAAATATTTGCTTAGCAATCTTTTTTCACTATTTCTGCATAATTTGTTTCAAATGGGTGCTAGACAGTGATAATTTATAGAAAACACAATAAAAAGACTAAACATTTTGTTACATAATTTTCCAGAGACCTTTCTGTCTCTGGACAGAACATAAGACGCAAGTTACTTGCACCATGTGGAGCTTTCTTTGCTGTTATTATTACAAATCTGAATGTCTAGTATGTGGAGTAAAAAATGAACACATAACTGTGGCTCTCTAATGCCTCAGTAAAAAAATCAACAGAAATTTTGCTTCTGTTTTGCTCCTTTTTATGGAAGCATCTTGCAACATCAAGAGAGTGCATGCACGAAAGGATCATTTCAGCATAATTTTCTTCTATTCAGAAGAAATTCCATCCCACACCCTGGCCCCTAGGGAAGAAAAAGTTTGTTTTTCATGTTTTACCTTGAATGCATTATAGAGTCAATGTTGGTATATGTGTGAAGAACACAATAATATAAAGTAGAAATTTGTGAAAGACATATAACTCTTCACATAAAGTAAGTATTACTTCTGGGGCTTTTGAGGGCAACAAGTCCCTAATCAAGGTCTAGTTCCCAAGAAGATTCTTCTCTGGACACAACTTATGGGCTGACTTTACTATCAGTATTAAATTCTTCTCATTGACTGTGGTTATAGAGGGTGAAGTTATCTCCTGAGTAAGTACAAAGTTCAAGTTGGCTTTGAATAACTGGATAAAGACCTTTAAGTGAACTCTGTTTAAAGTGGAATTGGTGCAGACAGCATTCACAGTGACTCATGTTGCTAAGTAGGTGGGCTGCTGGGATTTTTGTTGCTTCCCCACATACTTCTGAAGATGAAGGGGTTGCTGCTGCCACTTTTATTTGAGAATTCAGAAAAGAGTCCCCCAAAATTTTAAGGCTTCAAACTGGGAAAACCCCCAAAACATTGAGTACCAAAACCCACAGAATCTTGAAAGCAGAGATAAAAGTTTATAGTGAAGATTAATGAAAATTCTTTCCTTACAGCTGTTGCCTTAGAATTTCAGTATGTTCAATCTTAACCATCTATTTTTTTAATGACATAATCACAAATGATATGATGTCCAACAAGGGCAAGTGCTGGATTCTGCACCTGAGATGGGGCAAATCTGGGTGTACAGACAGGCTAGTGAATGAGATGCTGGAGAGCAGCACCATGGAAAGGGAGCTGGGAATCCTGGTCCATGGCAAGCTGAATGTGGATCATTGTGTCCTGGCAGTCAGGAGGGCCAACTCTGTCCTGTGGGGCATCAGGGACTACATTGCCAGCTGGGCAAGGGAGGGGATTGTCCTGCTCTGCTCTAAGCTGGGGCAGCCCCACCTTGAACACTGTGTGCACTTTTGGGTGTCACGATATAAAAAAAAAATTAAGCTGTTAGTGAGTGTCCAGAGTAGGGCCACAAGGATGGCAAAGGCTCTGGAGGAGAGGCTGTGTGAGAAGCAGCTGAGGTCACTTGGTCCATTCAGCCTGGAGGAGACATCATTGCAGTTACAACTTCCTCGTGAGCAAAAGAGGTGCAGGCACTGATCTCTCCCTGTGGTGACCAACCGTGGCTCCCAGGGGAATGGCCTGAGGTTGTGTCAGGGCAGGTTCAGGTGGGATATCAGGAAAAAGTTCTTCACCCAGAGGGTGGCTGGGCACTGGAACAAACTCCCCAGGGAAGTGGTCACAGCACCAGACTGACAGAGCTCAAGAAGCTTTTGAACAATGCTCTGTAGCACATGGTGTGGTTCTTGGAGATGGTGCTGTGCAGGGTCAGGAGTCAGACTCAATGATCTTTGTGGGTCCCTTCCAACTCAGAATATTCTGTAATTCTGTGAGATT
>VXBB01010676.1:790589-804451 GCA_013399915.1 Illadopsis cleaveri
ATGATCTTTGTGGATCCCTTCCAACTCAGAATATTCTGTAATTCTGTGAGATTCGACACATGGGTGAGCTGGGCTGTCTTTAGGTGACTCTACATATCAGGGATACTGAAGTGTCTCATAACTGGCTGTAACTTCTGCAAAAATGAAACCATAACTGAGTTAAAATTTATTGTTGCTCTGTTCTGTGACTCAGATCCATTTGGAAAGGAATGATTCATTACTATACAGGGTTATAAAAAGCATATGAATTCTCATTCCTCAATACAAAATATTTAATTTTTTTCCCAACACTAAATAGCTTGGTAATAATTTTTATTCAAAGTCTGAAAGGGGGACATATAATTTAAATGGTTGGGATGAGTTCTAGCATTCAAGTGCCTTGGTCTAATTGAAATACTGATGGCAGAGAATTAGTATGAAATATCTGATTTAATCTGAAGTCCATTGTAGCAGCATTCATGTTTTATCAGTGGGAGAAAAGTGGCATTTTAGGAACAGCATGTAGAAAATTGTATACAACTTGTGTTAATACAGGCTGATGGAGTAATTTCTTCTGATGGTTGTGGAGGTTTTTTTATGGTTTTGATTTCTATTTGTTCAATCCATTTGCAAGACAACTGAAAAGTAGTGCCAGTACAAGAGAGGTTTGGATGCAAAATGGATAAATGGAGGATGAGAGTATGGGGTGGGGTCAAAATTTGTAAGAACTTATATTGATTCAGGAGCAGGATTTTTCTTTTATATATAAAGAAAATGGTTGTATAGTACAAAGGTTATTTCTCTCATGTGAGTTGAAATGTAACAATATTATTTCAATTTAATAAATAGAATTCTAATGAAGAATCCAACAGGCATATGCTTCCTGCTTTCTTAATGTTTTAAAGAAAAAACGAGTGGATTTTTGCATAATAAGAAATATCTGGATCAGTTTCTTCTCTATTCTGATTTCATTGAACAAAACTACAGTGGAGGGTTTTTTTGTTGGGTTTTTGTGGTTTGGTTTATTTGGATTTTTTTAGAAAAAGCTTCCTATTGGATATTGCATGATTCCAGGAAAAACATTCCACATAATTTGAACATTAACTCATCTTTCAGCTGGTCCCATCCTTTTGGTTTAGCTACTGTCCACTGTTCAGAGTATGGCAGAGATATGTAGTGTATCCAGAAGTATATCCTTTCTTTTGGGTTCTCTACTGCTTATTAAAAGTTGCTTAATATCATTCTCATGATAAGAGATTTATAAGTGTGACAAAGCAGATATCGCAGGCAATAGAAGATGATAAAAACAAATCAGAAAAGCAAAGCTCAGTATGATTCTAACTGAGCCTACTCTGTAACACACAATTCCTAGGCTTCAAGAAGAGTAAACTCTTCCATTGTACAGAAAGGGCTTAAAGCTGGAAAATTATGTTCTCTAAGTAAATTAGAATGAAACATTAGAAAGGAAAAGTGAAGGAGATGCTTCTCTGAGGGGACTGGGAGGATAGCAGAGCACAGGTTATGTGATCAGAAGGGCACGCTGCACAAACCTAGACTGCATTCCTACCCACCCACTTTTCCCTCAATTTCAGTAAATGCAGCACTCTTTTTTAGTATCCACTGTTGCTAGAGGATGCTATAATAGATATTATTTTGGAAGTAATTTGACACCTGTTTTCACAGCCCAGATGAGTGTGTAGGAGAGTGATTTCTGATAAGTGGGCAGTTGACATAATCCCTTACTCCTTTTTCACACCAGAGACTACAGTCATTGACTTTAAAAAAAATTCAGGCTCCTTAAAATTTCTTCCTTGTCCTGTCAATCTGAGGCAAGCTGTTTGAATAAAGTAAACTGTGTCCCCACTGTCAAAATATTTTTGTAAAGGGTCTCAATCCTAATTTATTGCTTCTAAAATTGTTTTATGTTACCGTAGTTGGAAGTGTTTCTAATGGTGAAAGTTACTCAATGTTATTTTCTTTGAATGTGAATGTGAAACTGCTGGATCTTGCTTCTTTCTAGGGTGCTCTGGGAACACTTGTTATTGATGGAGTTCTGCTTTCACCCTACCACTTATTAAAAAATAGAAGTAAATCTCCACTTTCAGGAGCAGAAGACCATACTGTGGGCCATCACTACTTGAGCTCAGGGACACAGACAGACCCTGTAGCCACCTGTAGTTTCTGATGTGGCTCAGTTTATCTCCTGATGTCAAGACAAATACAATATGCAGAGTCAGGCCCAGCAACATAATCTAAAATTACCCTGTGTAGTGTCTAAATATGCCAGTTTAAGTATAGCATACACTCCCTTCCTATTGTTTTCTGATTACTGAAAGTCTAAGTACAGTTATGATGTTACATTCACCATCAGGTATATAAGCAGGATTAAACAGAAATATCAGATGTTCCAACTGTCCTATTCCTAGATGGCCAGTGTGTTTCTTCACCTGTTGTGCAGCTTTTCCTTTTTACCTTTCTCCACTTGTCCTCTCCTTTTTTCTCTCCCTCTCACTAAACGCTGTCCTTGCTTCCTTGAGTGTATAATCAGCATTTTAACAAAGTATGTTTCTCACATGCAATTGTAGTTAGACAGCATTACCAGCAAATATTTTCAGTCAGACAAGTTAGTAACAATCCAGTCGTTCACTCGATGCTGCTCCATTAGGATAAAGTAGAAGTAAAATGTAATGCAATTTACATCAATCTGATCATCAGGACATCTGAGAAGATGCATGTGCATCGGAAACTGCAGAAAGAAAGATGCATTATTATAAAAAGTATTAGATGGTCATGTGGGAGCATCATAGGGGTTTTATAAGGTAAAATTATTAGATCATCTCATTTTCTGAAAGTAGCATGTGAAGAGGAAGACCAGCGCTGTAGCACACATTATTAAGACATACCTCTTCAGACTGGCCTTTGATTCATAAACTGTGGCTGGACTAAAAATGGATTTGTTTAATTTTATGACCATCAATTTATAATTAGTAAAACTGAGATGAGAGGAAACTTCTTTCACTCCTTAGGTGAAAAGCGATCTTTTGCTAGGGTTGGGAATACATTTTTTTTCTGGCTCATTGAGACTGCTCTGTTACATTACAGGTTTTTTTCACCTTCTGTTTGAGTGGCAATTACTAGCCTGTCCTGTAGCAGAATATCAGACTTTGTGACTGATCTGTCCTAGGTTGGTAAATCCTGTGTGCAGGTGTAGCTGCCAAGAGGCCACATGTTATTATATTGCTGAGCTAAAGAAAATAAAGGTGTTTTCATTTAAATAAACATAGATAGAGCCCCAGCCTCCCCTGAAGTAGGCAAGTGGGGGCCGGGGGCGGGGGGAAAGGAACATGAGAAACTTACCCAGGCATGTAATCGTGTTCTAATATCAGTGGCTGCTCAAGGGGAGGGGAAGCAGCCTGCACTGCCCTGGCAGAATCTTTGCATTACTAAAAATGTCCCTTATGCTCCTTACGGGGTTTTTTTTTTCCACCCAGAAGTATACTGTTGAATATTGTTAGGAAATTTCTTAGCCAGTAGTTTGCACATCATTGACTGAAGCCATTGCTGCATTCCAGGATTTATATCCTGGAATATCTTGGAGAGTGCATAAAGAAGAAATTACCCTTTGGGATACTAGAATAATATTTCTAATGCTGCTTGAAAACCAATGGTAAGAAATGTGTTTGTGGATTCACAGAAGCTGGAACAGATACACTGACCACTGTGAACAGTGTGAGTAGAGGAAGAAATTTTATAGTGGATTAGAAATAGTGCTTTACAGCCTTGGCTGTAAATGTGACCTCGAAAGTCCATTAAAGTTTTTGTTTTTTCTACAAAATGTTATCTGTACAGTAGGAACATTTGATTTATTATGATCATTGTAATTCCCAAGATAAAATATACCAGACTTTACAGAGGAGTCCTGGGAAAAAGTTGGTAAGGCATTTAGTTCTCCAAAATCTGGAATGTGTAGTACTGTGCAGTGCAGGACACTTATTAAGCTGATTCGCTCCGTGAGGAGAGACAGCAGCTGCATCTTTATGAAGGCAAAAGTCCTTTGGGGAGTGTAGTGTCCAGTGCAGCAGGACTCTGAACTTTGGTGGCCATTTTCACACAATGTTTTATTGTAAGATAGTAATAATAATAATACAGTTCTGCCTTGTACGGCAGAAGACAAGGACAAATAATAGATGTATTACGGCACAAAACAGTAAGAATACATAGCCCTGTTACCATTTTTTGTTATGTGTGTTATTATTTTAAGTCATAACTTGTGCAGAATACTAAAGAGATCTGTGGTCCACATACGCAGTGAGTAGCACAAAGTAGAGAATCGGAGGTGAAACAGTTCAGAAAAAGGTTTCATGTAGATGTTACCCATTTTTTAGTCCTTGAAAAAGAACCTTTCTAAGTAACTTCTAATTTTGTGGAGAAACTTTTTTATTTGCTGTATTTTATATGACTACAGAAGAATCTGCAGTCAGATAGGTAAAAGGTAAATGTAGCATATTAACTGTGAGTGTTGGAAATCTTTGAAGCCTTCATCTACGCAGAACTTCATTCTTTGTATTTAAAGATAAAGGCCAAAGTAAGTACATGAACTGCGCCATCATTTGCAGACTTGTTTGTATGTGTGCATTTTTTTCCAAGTTCACTCTTTTTCCCAAATTCTTCTTTTACATATAGTAATAGTATAGAATGGTATGAAATGTCATGCACTTTTTTGGTTTATATGTCTGTTCTAGTCATAACATGCTATTTTTGGATGATATTTAATCTGTATTTTAAAAAAGCTAAAGATATTTTTTATTCTGACTGGCACTGGGAATACTGTCATTCTGTAATACAATGAGCATAAGTATAGGTAGCTTCTAAGAAATTTGACAACTGGTGTTTTAAAGGGAAGAGTTTGGGAAACCATCTTCCTTCCTTACCTCCAGTTCTGATCTGCAGGATTATACTGTCTCTTCCTTTAAGATTCTTATTCAAGTGCTAGAAATGCGGTATCAATAGAAGTTGTATGGGTATGAATTAGTTCATAGCAGAGGCTGAATTCTGTGGTTCTGTATTCCTGAAATTACTTGTTTATGTGCTTAATCCATATCAGTTGTTTAATATATGCTTAAATAGTTGAAATCCTGCTGTCTGAACATAGAATTGTTTTTGTTTCAGAACCTGAAATACATTTACCACTGTATCTAGTTTGCAGTTTCTCTTTCATGTCCCTTCGTCCCCACAAGGCAGATGTCACTTTCAGAGGCTATGAGATATTCATGTACTTGTGGTTGAGACATATAAGTGTTCATCAGTGCACCTAGATACCAGTCATGAGGATTTATTTCCTAGGTAAAGTTATTTGCCAACTTCCTAGTCATCAGGGAAATGTTTTCAGCAATACACGGTTTATTAACTGGCATTGAAGTAAACTTGTGATACAAATGGGAGTTTTGGGGAAAAGAGAGACATTTCTTTGGGCTTCTTATTTTTGCATGCAGTGCCAAAATGCATTCACCAAGGGACAAAAGCCTCTTTGTAAAGTGTGTATGTCTCACCTTCACATGATACTGATCCGCAGAAAATGGAAATACATTTTCTGATAGACTGGAGTGTGCTAATGCAGCAGTTAATTTCTCCAAATCAAACAACCAGTGCATCCTTTTCATGAAAAGGGTTTGCATGTTTGAAGATTAGAGTTTTGGGGTTTGAACTCTGTCTTGTTTTTCCTTTCCACTTGTAGTGTGGTAAGTGTATATGTATGATCAAAGTGGCTTACAGTGAATGAAAAGGAAGAGAATTGAAATCTAAGGATTAGACTTTTTTTTCCCCATGTATCCTAAATATCAAGGTAGAAATACAGAGAGCTGTGTGGTTGTGTTAGAAGCCTCGGGCTGTTATTAATCAGTGTGAGAAAAGATTAAACAAGGAGAACCATGGCAACCGTGTAACATTTGTGAATGAATCTGTGTTTCCATAAGGCAGTTCCTAATGTGCAGTACTGCATATTCTAAAATAGATGTATTTGAAGCAGGTTGGCGCGGAAACTACAATCCATATTTGGGGAATGGCAGTTAGAAATGTTCTCTGTTTATACCTTGAGTATCTTTATTTCATGGAAAATGTAGACACGGCAGGATACTTGAGGGTTTTATGCTCATTCATTGGCTGGAAGTGGTGTCTACTGCTAGAAGTGATATTTGTATATAATTAAACATAATTTTCTGACTACAAAAACTGACCTCATCAGTTATTTATTTGGATTAAATCTGGGTTTGTTGTTTCTTTCCAGTGACTGTTATGACACAGTGTGTATAAGATTAGCAAATACAGAAACCACTATGGAAATTTATTTCACATCAAATCACTGGTTCCATCTTTTCTCTGTTTATATATGAAAACATCAAGCATGATGACTTCATGACAGAAATCATAGAACATAAGTCTTTTCTCAGTTGTTGGATGATCTGTAATAATACCCAATGGAGTTTCCTCTTGCAGGAGAAGACACTGCCAAATCCTCCTAAAGAGGGTGAGTCTTAGGGATAAAATAGCCATGTTGTGAGCCTCAGGAACTGCAGTCAAATGACTCTGGGTAACTTGGTTTGGAAATTCGTATTGGAAAGACAAAATCCAGAGGGAATACTTTAAATAATTAAAAATTTATATTGGTTAGTTTAAAAAAAATGTTTTCTTCCAGTATCTTGACTTTACTGTCACTCCAAGTAGCCCCAGTTAAATATTTCTGATGATGTTGAGCAGAATAATCTTTACTGAACTTTTACCCTGTATGGAGTATTTGCTGGTGCTGTCACAGAGCCACCATTTCAGTCAAGGTGCAATCTCCCTTCGGTATCTCCAGGAAATCTACTTTCTGGGCTCTTTTCTCTGCTGCCTGTCTGGCAAGTGATGCCTATCTGGCATTATTCGTAGGTAACTTTTACTGATGTGCACTGTCAGTGGTTTTCAATTCCAGGAATCTTGTATCTACTGTGCTGAATGGGGGACTGGACTGAACGGGCCAGTCTGACATTCATATAGATATTTCTGTCTGGCAACAAATGCAGAAGAGTGCGGTGTAAGTTAATTCATTTGAAAGGCAATGGAATTAACTAATTAGCTCCTCTGAAGCTTGCAAAATTGGCCAATAGGTGGTTGTGCTGCCTGACCTGGTCATATTGTAAAGTAATAAAATAATACCTGAGATAAAATTTCATCTTACATAAAATGGAAAGTAGTGCACAAATACCGGCAGTTTCAGTATTATAGGTGACTTAAATTTTGTGTCATTTTGATTTTTATCTCACATGATGTATCTTTTGTGTCTGTGCCTTTGTCTTTGATGAAAACTTAATTTTGTCTCAGTGAGGGGGGCAGCATTGGTAGTAAAAAAGAAAGTTCTCCATCTGATGAATGAATGATGGAGTATGCTTTTCTTTTTACAACTGTATTGCTATGTCTGTAGACTTGTTGCTTGCCCGAAATACAATTTTTTCTCTCTAATCCAACATGCCACTCTGTCCTTTCCTTCCTTTTTGGAGGCCTCCCATTTTCCCTCTGCCCTTTGTAATAAACTCTGCATTCCTCTTGTCCTATCATACATCTTTGCTGTATATTGACCTGTAGGGAATAACAAAGCTGCTATTAGATGCCATGGATTTTAGTGCCTCTGTCATGTTCCAGTGTTCCCTTTTCCACTCAGATAAATGTGAATCTGCCAAACATTGAAAAAAATGTCAAGCTAAATGTTTGGCGTTCATTTCCTCTATTGGCAAATATGTTTATTTTACAAGGAGCAATATTTTTACTTACAGATGTGATTTGAAAGTGATCTAAGAAGTGAAGACTATGTAGGGTATCACCAGTACCTCACACTTTTGTCTATACAAAAGCACAGTTATGTGAAATGATGGAAACCAAGACTTTTTACATAGGAAATATAAATATTTTAATAGCAGAAATTAAAAATATTTCAAATAGAGGTGGAAGAGGGAAGTAAAGTTTCCTTTAGAATGATGGTGCTAAAATTCTGATTAGTAAAGCGTCAAAGTTATATTTTCATGATGACAGTTTTTGGTAATTTCCAGTGTTTCCAGAATTGAAGCTGTCCAAAACATTTCAGTGCTATTTTACAACAGTTTGTCTGGTGAGCTGCCAGAGGACCTTGAATGTTTTGGGTCTGCAGGTGGGTGTGCTGTGCCAACACCAGAAAACCCTCAGAGTTCTATGTGCTTTAAAACAAGTTGGAATAGAAATATTATACTGCCCCACAAAATGCTGTAAAAAATGCAATAGGGATTCTTAACAACTTCTTATTTCTTCACTAAAAAAAAACAAAACATGTTTTTATCAAAAGGGGAAGGAAGAATAAATTTCATCTGTCACAAGCTGTTTTAATGGACTTTCTAGATTTTTGTCTAGCATGCGTCTATATACAGATGGGAAGGTCCAACACCACTGATATGACAAAGGGTTTTACCTGGTGGATTTTTGCTTCTTACATTTTTTGGTATATTTGTGGAATTCTGGAGGCAGAGGAAAGCCATAGAAAGGTCACAAAGCTTCAAGCCAAGACAAACAGCCTGTCAGAATATGTTTAGGAAATGACAGTATAAACCACAAAAAAACATACAGAAAGGAGAGGAAAACATAGACCCTTGGAAAATACATTTCCTGGTTGGAAAGCTGTAGAGGCTTTGAGCTGCTTATGTTGCTTCGTTGCACCTTTCCAGTAAAGTGTCTTTGTTCAGGTTGTTAATTCAATCCATGTTCACAGGCACCCAGGCCTTAGGGGAGGGGAGCAGATCTTCTGCAGCAGGTATAACAGGAGGCATTGTGGGTATCATGCCTAAAGGCCAGAGCATCTTTAGTCCCAGGAAAGGGGATAGGACTGCCTTTTTGGCATACATTTTACTTAGTAATATTTAAAAAATATTACAGATACAGCACCAGAGCATTTCTTTAGTCATTTTCAAAGAGGCTTGTGTTTGTTCCTTTGCACACTGCATAGAAAAGAAGGCTTCTGCATTGGTAAGTTCAACATGCATCATTTTAACATTTTTTTACTCCATTGCCGTTATAAAATGGCATCTCAGTTCTTGGTCATTTATCCTAGTTCTCTTGTGTTTCAAGTACAAGCTTTGCTTGACCAGGAAATAATTTTCCATGGCTGTGCTATTGTCCCTGTTGCTCCTTCGCCCTGTGACATCAGCTGCAAAACTACGTACCACAATAATGTAAATGCTAAAGCATCTGAACAACTTTGTTTTGTTATTTTTATAGAAAGTTCAGACATTAGTCCAGATGTGTGATGAGAGGAATTTTAGTTGCACAGAAGGCTTTTTGGCAGGCTCTTGTAGCACATTTAGCCTAGATGACTGACAGGAATAAAGTTATTGGCTAAAAATGTCATTATCCAAGCTGAATTTTATTTAGTTTTTCAGAATATTTATTTCCGTCAAGTTTACCTCATTTCTAATGGAATTAATCAGCTTTTATTTGAAAGGTCTAGGATTTAAACTGTGAAATTTGAGTTTCTCTTTTACTTCAGGTGTACCAGAAGACCAAAGGGTGCAATAAAAAGTACTGCAAGTTAGGTAGAGGCACTAAGCCCCCTGACTGCCCTCAACATCTTAAACCCAAGTCAATAAATGTAAATATTACCTTATTTCACTCTTTAAAACTCAGAAAGGTAGGTAATTATTTCACATTCTTAACTGAAAAATAAAAAAGATTATCTTTAGAAATTTCATAAGCTGATCTTAAAAAGAAAAAAAGTACAGTGCTCCAAATAAATTTGATAAATGTGTTGAGCCCTGAGGCCTTAGTGCAATTAATATACACATTGCCTTTGTAATAAGTTGTATACCTGATCATAAAGTAAAAACACTGGTGGATCTGTTAAAGGAATTAGTTTGTGTTTGGGGGAAAAAAGATAATGATAAAGTAATTAGTATCATAAGTTCAACCAAGATTTAAAACTGTGCTACATGGTAGTAATGGATTTTGAACACAGTTAATGAGCATATTCATTGCATTTATTTTTAATTAAGTGGAAAAATAGTGGTCCTTTAACTGGAGATAATAAATGTGCAAGTCAGTCTTGCACAAACATGCAACACAAGAATTTATTGCCTGCTGTCTAACTAGGGAACTGGGAATCATTATAAAGATTAGATTTACTGAAAAAAAAATCCAGAAAAAAGCTTTAGTAGAAAATGTTTATGAGGTAATAATTTTCACATTAAATATTGCTTGGCATATTTGGTAGTTTGTGTGTGTGCATGTTTTTTAAAATATGAGCCTTTACTATCATCAGAGGTAGAACTGTTTGTACCCTTGAAAAGGACTCTGCTATTTACAAATTTAGATTTATGTGAGATGTATTTAATATATGACTGCACATGCAAGAGAACATAAAAATATTAGAAACCTCAAAACTTTCTTAGAGGATTGTTATGCTCATACTTAGGATACAAATTGTGGTTTAAAAAAAAAAAACCAACAAAAACTTGGCTCAGGAAGCTGCAGCTGAAAAGAGCTGAGTGCTTGCCCTGGTTTAACCAGCACACACTCACCTTCCCAAACCACCGGGCCGTGCTGCTCTGTGGGGCTCTGGGGGATTCAGGAGCTGAAGCAGGGAAAATGCAGCTGAAATGCTCAGTGTTTATGCTGTCAGTGGGCGGCTGGGGAGCTGACATGAAGCAGGTTAAAGCACTGAAACCAGATGTACCTTCTAGACCAGTGGCTTTCTGTGTTTTTATGACTTGGGAACCCCCTAAACATTTCCAGTGAAAACGAGGACCTTTGTATGCTGTACTGAGGGTTATTGATGATTGACTGGCATGTCTTAGTTACCTTTCATGCATCTGATTGAAGTTGTTCACTGATCCCCAGGGATACCAGGACAACATGTTAAAAGCAATGGAACTAAATCAAACTTAATATGTTTCATTCTCTCAAAATTCCTTACCCGTATGTCTCTTGTCAACACTTCCACAATACCAGGTTCTTTCTGATGTGCAGTGAGGTCTAGGTCTTTGCTCAACAAATATCTTGTTGGGAAATGCATAAACTCCTTCCAAGTTTTCCTAAGCCTTAACTTAACCTTTAGGAAGTTATTCACCTCTGGTATTCCAGTAAAGAAAGTTTTTATTACCAAAAAGCCCCCAAACTTTCACTGGTGGCATGCAGTGTACGACTGGTGACATTGCAGCACGAATTGCTGTGCCACTCAGGCAATTACGATCTTTTTTTATTCTGATTTTATTCTGCCCTATCACACATGTAGTAATTGCTTTCTGTACAAGAAGCAAAACCATACACTTGGGTCTCTTCAAAATGCTAACTCTGCTTTTATTTTTTTAACCTCACTGCATGATTTTATTATGTATGTAAGTCAGTAGCAACTTGGGAGCTAAGTATAAAATAGCTGGCTTTGGCTGCCTACTTTTAGCATTTAAAAAAATAAAAATTGGCAGAGTCAGTTTATTGGTTAAATTAGGAAGTATATAGAATTTTTATCAGTAAATAAACATTGTATTTTCTTTTCTGTTCAGGTATGACTTTGTAGAAGTTGAAGAGCCCAGTGATGGCACTGTTCTAGGGCGCTGGTGTGGTTCCAGTACTGTGCCAAGCAGACAGATCTCCAAAGGAAACCAGATCAGAATAAGATTCGTGTCTGATGAATATTTTCCTTCTGAACCTGGATTCTGCATCCATTATACACTTCTTATGCCAGTAAGTAACATATTTCAGATCGAAACATTTGAGGGTACAAAATCTTTGAAGTGGTAGCTCAAAAGAATCTTTTAATAGGTTAAGATTAATTACTGTTTATTTCTTAATAATAATAATAGTGTGCAGTCTGTCCTCCTGAAGAATACATTTTGTTTCTGTTTTTTAACTGAGTGTTCCTGTGGGTTTTTTTGGATAGCTTTGGACTAGGAAGTTGTGGGCTCGGTTGTTTGTGTGGAAAATTCAGTAAAATGTTTGCATTCCTAATACTGTAGTGTGTAAAAAAAAAAAGAATTCCAGCTTTGAGAAAAAGACAGATCAGTTTATGAATCAGCAGAGTGATGTTGAAAGAGGATTGGAAAGTCACAAAAAAGAAACTGAAGAGATTAGTGGTTTTATTAGTCAACTGCTATTAGACATACTCAACCAGATCATTATACCTAGTTCCCAAACAGAAGATTTCTTATGATTCTAGATAGTTTTATTATAGAGACAAAGCAGACAATCTATAATATTCATTTTTCACTGCATTTTCTTTGTAAACTGTACTTTAGGCTTCTCTTGAATGCTGCTTAAAATTTGTAAGTCACAGATATTAGACTAGTCATTGTCTAAAATATGACTAATTTCACCGTCAACAGTTTTCTGTTACTATTTTCATGAAATGAAAGATCTTTGATAGCAAAAAAATGTTTACAGAATTTTAAGGATGAGATAATGTCCTGAAACATTAAAATGGAGGAAAACAGGAGCTGGCTTGTTTTAAAATAGGTACTCTATACTTAAAGAGAGTAAGGAGTACTTTTTGTTAAATTCCTCATAATTCACTCCTAAGTAGTTTCGTGGTCTGTGGTATTTGGTTGGTGGAAAATATCTCCAAGCTCAATAAAAAATTGATCAAAAGAATCCGTGTTGTAACCCCACTGACGTTCTTCACTCAAAATGCACTTGACTGGCTTTATTTTTCTGCTATTTTTGCTCCTTCTCCCAGTTGGCAACATTTCAGTTTTTGAGAAGAATATATTTAGCATGCTGATGATGGTGTCAGTGTAGTGTAGTGGGAGTGGGATGTTTGTGTGTGTATATGTATATTTATGTGTGTTGCTTTCCTGTAAATATTTTTAACTACTTATGCCTAAGAAAGAACTACTTCTAAAGGGACTAAAGGTTTGATCTGCATCTTTGCCTCTTTTATGAGTTAGAATAACTTGTTAGTAGAATACTATGACCTGATAATGGTAAACTTTAAAATTAAATAAAATGTTGGTCTCCAAACTTGAAATAAGGCCAGGTTTAAACTTCGATACACCCGAGGGCAGAAAGTAGTAAGTATGTTTACTTTTAGAAAATGGTAAAAGAAAATCACTAAATGCATGTATTTGTGGGACTGGTGCCAAATTTCGTTGTCACAGCTCTAGTATTACACCCTACCTGCTTTGTATCTCTCTAACTTATGTATAATCCCATTTCTGTGGAACTGATTAAACAAAGGCACCTGAAAATAGGAGTATATGTATAATTATTTTTGTGTCATGCTGTACAAATGGAGTGAATTTATTCCTTAATATTTGATGGGGAAAACTGGTTAGAAAATTTAAATTGCCAACACTCACAAAACAATGGTTTAATGTTCAAAATAGTTACACCTAACACATGCAAGGAACAAGAGTAGCCCACATGCTGTCATAAAAATTTGGAATGAGCCCCAAAATGTGCAGTATACTAACTGCTTATCAGTTAATTTCTAAATCTCCCTCTAAAAAGCTGTGATCTTTTCCAACAAAAAACATGTCCTAATAGTCATGCAGAATACAATTACACATTTCAGACAGCAGATTGTAAATTAAATAGATATTGTTTAGTTCCAGGATTAAATCTGCTTCTTGCACCCAAAGCAATTGAAAACCAATGCCAAAAAAAAAGTAGTTTGCTTTACTACTCTAAAGTTATCTTATCTAGCTTTTCAAGAGAAAATAAAATTTACAGCCACCTCCCACATCCCCAGAAAAAAAATGTCAGCTATAGGAATGAGCTTAAATTTTAAATAATTCTTGCATAATCGTAACTGATTCACTAAGAGATTCGGTTCAATGAATTGGTCCTAAACAGTTAATTCTTTTTCCTTTTTTTTTTTTTTTTTTTTTTTTTTTTTTTTT